>CM037860.1:8684197-8941697 GCA_021292105.1 Anadara kagoshimensis | reverse complement strand
TTCATTGCAAAAGCTTGATGCGTTTTCTCCGTCATCCCAGATCTGATGGAGACATCTTGATATAAGTTGAATATTCTTGACTGGGACGTAAAACCCCATTAAGTCGTCAATCAGAATATGAATAAAAGAATCTTGACTGGGGAGTAAAACATCATATCTCTCTCTATTCCACCCAATTGTGAAAAAAAAAAACCCAGTATCTTGACTTTTTTTGTTCTGGTAATAAGCATACATGTGGAAGCGCGTGGCCTAGTGGTTAAGGCGTTGGACTCATGATTCAAAGGTCGTGGGTTCGATCCCTGGACCGGGCGATGTGTTGTGTCCTTGAGCAAGACACTTAATTTCACGTTGTTCCAGTTCACTCAGCTGAAAAATAAATGAGTACCAGCAAAATGCTGGGGGTTAACCCTGCGATGGACCGGCGTCCCATTCAGGGAGTCTTGTACTCTCAGTCGCCAAGCTCCGGCCTGATGGGCCTAATGGCTCGGGACAGACTTTAACTTTAAATAAGCATACATGGTATAATGAAGAACTCTCACTGCACATGATTTGTAGCTTCATGTAGTTGGCGATGTCATGATATAATAAACATTGACTTGGTGACTTTGACATATTGTTCATATGCTGTTTGATATTTCAGGAGAATTGCTTTACTTTTTGTGGACTGTTGTAGCTATACATGTATCTACAATATTTGATTTTGAATGTTATGCCTTTTCTTACATTTAAGGCTTTTTGCTTGAAATTAAAAGACGGAGCAAAAAAAATCATGTCGGAATATCTAATTTGTTACTTTGCAAAGTAAAGTGTTGGGCCTTTTCTCTTCTTTGAAGCTAAATAAATAACATACAAATATTTGTTTGAGCATTTTGTTTAAATATTTTTAAAAATGATGAATTTCAAATCTAAATGTTAAGAATTTGCAAAGAAAAAAACAGCTGATTATGAATCTATTTCTTTGGTAGTTAAGTTGTCTAGGAGATGCCTAACTGATTACAGTGCCTTCTTACAATCTAGGATTGATTGCAACTTTGGACCTATTCACTGAAAAATGTTATCTGGAATAAGCTAGTTTACTGGTGTCCCACATTCTGAAAATTTTGTTGCTTTACTCTGGAACTTAAGAGTTTTGTATGGTGTAGCGTAGGGTAGATGTTGCATTGCTATCATTCTTTTCTAAGCATTGATTTTCAAACTTTAACAAATAACGGATGATTTTAAAAGTAAGTCTACTAAATCTGTGTTCCTGTTAAGTCTTGGTATTGATCTTAAGAGTATAGAAAAATCTCTGCTGTCTAAAATTCTATAAAAAAAAATTAGAAGTTGTATTCTTTTATTTTATGTTTTTAGAGATAATATTTGGAAAACAATTACATGGTTTAGTAATGATACCAAAATAAAATCTATTGGGGAGAAAAAAAGTTTCTCTCTTTTAATTCAAAAATATTCAAATTGTTCTACAAGCTCAATTTTTTTAATACTACAGATGGGATAAATGAATGTAATAAATATAATAAGGATGAGTGGTTATGATGACATCATTTATGTTGTCATGGCAACAAGGTAACCAGAAGTTGAGGACAATAAATAAGGCAGTGCTGGTCTACACTACACAGGGTCTGTTCAAACTAGACAGTGTACCAAACAGACTATAAGTCAAAACAGATCATTCCATCTTCAAGGAAACTCAAGGGGTGATACTGTGAAAGGGAAATCCCCAAAGTCCAAAACCTTTATGATACTGGGACAAACTTGATTTTAGAAATTTTGGAATAGGCACCATAAATATTTTCTAGGGTGATTTGATGGTGTGAGTGATTGATTTCTAGTATTTAAGTTTAGATATGGTTTAAGTAAATACTGAGTTGTTTTTGTTTTTCAGTCACTATATAGGTTGGCCCAGAATTGCATGGAAGGAGAGAAATCAATAAGCAAGGTTTAGAGAAGATGGGGCTCTCTAGGGGCAATATTTCAAAATCCATATCTCTATGTTTTTAAAGTCAATAACAGATTTATTTATGTATTATATGTTTAAGATTTTATTTTTTACATTAAATGAATTTGAGAGGGGTAATTACTGTTTTCATTAAAACCTAGTTAAATGTTAAAATATGGAAGGATAAGGATGGTAAGGTTTGGAACCCCTCTCGGTAGTGCTGGTAGAGTGTAGTTTGCAGGTGGAAAAGAGAGAGATAGAGAGACTGTCAATCTATTCTAGGTCAAATACAACATGCATATATTTAAGTTGATCATAATGTGAAGATATGTTGTCAATCAGAATATTGTCTGAGTAGTTTTGACAAATATAATGATGATCAGTTGGACATGTTTAAACATAACTATTGTGTCGGAATGTGTGTATATATACACATAACGTAAATAAAAAAACACATACACACACACATGGCTAACTCTCTTAAGTGATTCTTACCCTTCCGTCTTAAATCACAGTTCAAAATTTTGAATAATTTCATTATCTTAAAATAAAGGAGGAAATGTAAATTGTGGAATTTATTGGCAATTTGAAATATGGGTATTGATTTTTTTTGTCATCGTTAGATTCAGATGATGATAGGCAATTAATGCTGCCATGTTGTGAAGTCTTGTTGAATGTTTTAATGATTTATAATCTTTACATAAAATATCTTAATTTCAGAAGTATTACTTCCCTTCTTTATCTTACTCTTTCTTTTCACTCTTTCACTCAATCTTATTTAAAAATGTTGATTCCCCCCTCTCTCTCTCTCTCTCTCTCTCTCTCTCTCTCTCTCTTACATAGGCATATGATGTAAATCCACAAACCAGAGGCATATTTTAGAGATCCAGAACTGTTGTGTTGAATTCAAAAGGAACAATTTTGGTTTTCCTTAGCAATGCTTATATGCTCTCTCTCTCTCTCTCTCTCTCTCTCTCTCTCTCTCTCTCTCTCTCTCTCTCTCTCTCTCTCTCTCTCTCTCTCTCTCTCTCTCTCTCTCTCTCTCTCAGGGACACATATTCAACCTTATATTCATATATTATTTACACAATGTGTGATAATTTTCTTGGTCTTAATATTTATCCCATTTCATGATGGTTCCTTAAAGTTTGTTTTAAGAGATACCTATCTTTAAAGGTCAAAGGTCACACAGGTAGACAAAAAGAAATGGTTCTGCATGATTGGATATTTATTTCAGTTATACCTAGCACTTTACCTTACTACACCTGTTACATACTGCAGACAAGATTGTAACAGGTTAAAGACCAAACCAATAATTTTCTTTGTTCCTTGGCTAAGGCCAGAGGAAAAAATACAAGGTGTGACAGAGACTGTGTTTGAAATCTTTGCCAAACATAATTTAAAAAAATTGCTTCAATTGCTTTTGCTAAAATGAATTTGTGTTTTTAAACAATGCCCATAAAATAACCAGTCATATATTTACAGAAATGTGTATATATATATAATAAGTAAATAATTTATTATCTAGGAGTTTATGAATATGAAATATAGATTTCAAGGAAAACGCTAAAGTTTGTTTGGGGTTCACAAAAGGAATTTTAATATGCTATAGGAAATGTATGTGTAAGAAGTTCATTAACCAAGATTTACTTACAGAAACCTTATTTAGATTGCCGGTTGTTGGAGGGGGGGGGGGTGGACATCAAAGTGGTTTTGGGATGGCAACTCCTGTTATCTTTGTAAGATTCACAAACGACTGTCATTTCATTTATTGTGGAAATAGTTCAGTTAAGTTTCATGTGTGACAAAATCATCAAATAACTAATTAGCATGGTGCAATCTGATTGGTCAACTGTTTCCAAATGATAACTTATGTAATATTAATCAGAATTTAATGAAACTTGGCTAGTGTGTTTGTTGTGAAAATATCCTCATTAAATCATAAATGTGATGCGACACAATCTTGATCATCAGTAATAATCAACTACAGGTTTCAAAAGAATATTTACATCTTTTCGAGTAATCGAAAATACATTTGAAATGTGCTTTAAAGGTCAAATTAATTAGTTTCTTGTAATATGCTTTACTTAAAGGTATTATATTAAAACATGTTTTTGCCATTATAATGCCAGTTATCTCCCATCCTCCCCTAGAGATCCCCTGAACTAGTTTATGGAGTGACTTCCTGTAAAGTTGTTATATGCACCTGGAATTAAAACTTACCTTAACAGTGACATTACAGAATAGTTCTAAATAAAAGCTGTGAAGAAATGTTGGCCAGCCTTGGCAACAAGTTTTCAGGCTATTTTCATTGGAATGAATTTTATTTTCTGATTTCTCTTGGGAACACGAGTCCTACAGCTTCTTGCTGGTGTTTCAATAATAAATTTGCAAGAAAGTCAAAGTTTTAAGGACATTTCCTGCCATAATATAATAAATTTGTAAGTTTGGTGTGTGTGTGTGTTTTCTTATTTAGAAACAGGCAGAATGCCTTACACTCAGTTTTACAGTTGCTTCCCATCTCTGAAAATAGAAAACTTGGTGTCCAAGTAGTACAAAAGTGTGCCAGGTTACAAATCACAGTGCCTCTCTTCTTATGTTCCATTTCCATTTGCTAGGCATCCTTGTGTAAAAAAGTGTGTTGGCTCACTTGCTGAAGGTTGCAGGTTTTCTCCTGGTTCTTACATTATTCCAGAAATCATCATCATGAATTGATTAAATCTTAACAAGTGTAAAATGCCATTTTGGACTCAGTGCCTGAGTGGTCTAGAACACCCGCTTACAGCTCACAATCGTTATTACTGACTAGGTTTGAAAATAACCTGGACAGAACTTAGTGTGAGAAAGTTTGTCTGCCAAAAGTCATGAATTCTCCTGACACTTACCGATAGGTTTTCTCCACAATATCAGAACTGACTACTTTTATATAAATGAAAGCTTTTTGACTGTATGTAAAACATCATTGCTGCCCTTTACATCATGACTAAGGGCTCCATTACACCACCCACACATTGCTTGCCAATGGGATTCTTTGATAAAGTTCTAGTTTCGCATAAAGTTTGTTACGTCTCGATACACAAGTTTTATTATTTTAAAATATTTCAACATGAACTTTGAGGTGTGAATGTGAGATGTATGAACTACAGAAATATTATGTGAAGTGTTACTTTTGTTGTTTGAAATATGAAAAATTTGACTCATTCATAAGTTAATGAGAAAACACATATACTTATATTCATTACTTTAGTTTTAACACCCACAGCATAATATCCATCAACAAAATAGAAAATTTAGAAATGAGTTTGTTGTCTCCCCACTATTTACCTGAGTTGTTAGTTAGAGTCGTTACAGGTATCAGTGTGAATCATGGATAGATTGGAGGAGGAGGTGTACTTGTAGTCATTTTGTCATATTTTATTACTAAATAGAAGAAAACTTAGTCAGAATTTATGTTCCTTTTTGTATTTCAAAAAACAAGTTTTTGTCTTTTAATTTTTTAAACAGTTTTGTTTTACTGTTATACCTTAATATTTCTTGACAATACCTACCTGTAAGATTCTAGTTTCAGGTATTTTTTGGTATTTTATTATTGTCTTATATTTTGCAAGTCTGTATTTTCTCATTTGTTACACATGTTCACTACGTTAGTTCAAGGTATTTGCTAGATCTGACCTTTGGCCGAGTAACTCGAAAGCTATCTTGCTGGTTACAAATGCGTAATGCCTACATATAATAAGAAATAAGGCATTTCAAATTTGCAAAGTTAAGATAGCTTCAAATTACCCAAGCCAGGACTTGAAAACAAGGATGTCTGCTCTTAGGCAAGAAGTCAATACACTTGTTGTTTGGATGAAAGTACCAGTATTGCTTGCTTTAAAAAGAAGTGTCCTGATCTTTCTCTTAGTTGGAAGCAAGATTGCACAAGCTGTTTATATTTAGTTATTACTGGGAATAAACCTCTGAAAATGTATCTTGAATAAAGGGATTTACCATCACATGTTCACTTCATAATTATCATCTGAAAAACTTCGAAGAACAAATTCTTATGGAAGGATTTCTTGTTGATTCTGTTCTTTTCTTTATTTGTTCTAAGCGTCAAAAACAGTGGTGATTTTAGCCTGCCTTATGATGTGTGGAATATCTTTGATCAGATTAATCATTTATGAAAAACTTACCATTTTGCCATTGAATTGTTGGAATTTTAGTTTTGTAATAAGACAAAGTTTCAAGGACTCTTCTGTCTTCAGTTCAAAGATGAAGACCTTGGTAATTTAATTATCATTGCACTTTGAAGTTAATGAAAAAAGGAACCAAACATCCATTAATTTTAGTTCATTATCATTCTGTGTGGCTTGGTACATATTCTGAGTCATCTGGCTGCATATTGTCAAAAGTCAGGATTCTCTTAAACTGCTACTCTGGTTTCCTCTACCATCCCAAAATAAGTAAAAGAATCTTGACTTTGGTTTAAAGCACTATTGTTCCACTGGTTGTAGCATATAATTGACTTGTGATTGGTGGCATGAAGATTGCATTTCAATTTCTGCACAGGTTGCTGTTCCTCTTGTTTGAAATGTAAGATAGATATGGAAGGTTTTGGCTGTAAACATTTGGTTTTCCATGATGTTGTTACTTTTTGAATTGGTTGATTAACCAAAACACCGAACAGGCAGCTTTTCCATCCCAATTGTGAAGCCACAACAGACCAGAAACACTGGCACAAATTCAGACACAACATGTATGCACGTTTTAAATTTAAGCCTTTCATTTCACTATAAATATAGCTCAACGCTGTTGATGTGACGTAAAACATCTTGCATCAAACCATCTCTCCTGAAACTTTTAATTTTGCACATCATGTGACATGGATTCCTGTGGCTTTAGGAAATAAGAAACTGCCATTGTATAGATCTGTCTTGTTAAGAAATCAATTGTTAAATTTCTAGTTGAAAATCTTGAATCCTGATTTTTTTTTTACATTCTTTAAAAAATTAATACAGTTTAAACTCAGAAATTAAAGAGTATTGCATAATGACATGCTATAAGAATATATTAAGTGCATAAATGTGATGATCTTGAGATGTTATTGACAGAATTTACATGTTACAATGAGAGATACCGTAGGAGATTATATCATGTGTATGTGCCGAGGCAAGGTGCCCCAATTAGTTATCATCACTGACTACCGTAGTTATGTCTTAATTAATTGCTCAGTAGCCTTATTATCTGTTTTATGATTTAAAATCTCTTAATTAGTCAATATAAATTGTATTTAGTTTCAACACTGCAGCTTGTACAACGGCAATGTACAAGAAACACTCCCTATCCCATGTATCTATCAAAAGATTTTGTCCATGGGACTATTTCGTCGAATTGCATACAATTAGTAATAGTATATACTTTTGTGTGCAACATAACAGAATTGATTAATGATCTAGTACTGTAATACCAACAGTTCAGTAGTACCCTTTGTTGAAGAGTGGTGCTTTTTATGTGGGTGGGGAAAGGGAAATTATTGTTTGCCTAGCACTATAATAATGACAAAGTGATGGTTAGTTGGGTACTGTTCACTATGCAGTGTAACACAATCTCTTGTACAATAACAAGAAACACCCCCTATCCCATGTATACATCAAGAGATTTTTTCCTATGGGCAATGGAAAGGAATCTATTGTATCATTGGTATGCCTGATAGTAAATCATGGCACCTCTACTTTGGTATAATCTCACAAAAGCAGTGTGTTTGAACAGTTTTTGGCCGAAGTCAAGAGAGTTAGACACAGGGACTATGTGATGGCAACTTCTCGACTTTTTTATGCAGAAAAAATTACAATTTGTCTAATTATGCTGTATGTTTTCATGTTCTTTGTCACAATTCAGAACAGTCATGTACCATAAGGACATGTAGAATTTTTGTTTGAAAACTACATGTTATATTTAAAATGATTACATTACATAAATGTATTTAAAAATTATATTACATAAATGTATTTAAAAATTGGATGTCGTTGTACATGTAATCTTGATTCAAATTAATGGGGAAAAAAAACAACAAAAACCTAAAAATGTCTAACATGAATTTTATTTTTCAAACAAAAGATGGCAGTGAATTTGAGGCTTCATAAAAGTATCATGTTTGACAGATAAAAATCAATATAGAGATATTGACCTGAATGTCACCCCCTGTCTTGTTTATTATCTCATCATGACCATCATCATCAACAACGTAGATAGAATCTTCTAGAATGTAGCATCCTGTCTTCTTCACACCTGAATTCACGTTTTAGTCTTGTTTTCTTGATTTCTTAAATTTAAAATCCTATAGAATTTGTTTATAAAACATACTTAAATTTTATCCCAAGCAGAATTTGTCTTTCAAAACAGCTTTCAGTTATTAATAACAGATTGTTGTGTTGGTTCTGTTTTTCCAGTTATAGTTATTTCATGATCTCAGTATGATCTGACTTTAGAGTATTTGTGAGGAAACTTTTTTGTTTGGTACCATATTTTAGGATTTAGGTTTCCTTCAAGTTTAAAGAGAGGTTTAAATTTTAAACATTTTTCCCTATCTGGATGTTTCAATACTTGAGTCAGTTATTACATGGAATGGTCAAGAAGAAAATTATGAGTATTTGTCACTATATTAGATATAGAGAGCATTTTTACCATCCTTGCAAACTGGCTACAAGCAGTTCTAGTACCTATACTAGCACTGGATTTGTAAGGGAGGTAACTCTTGTTGGTAATAGACAAATTGAAATGTGACTGATGTCATGAAAATAGTACAAGAAATTTGAATGTACCAGAAAAACCCAATAGTTTTCATTTGTTACTCTACACACAGAACAGTCCTAGTGGTCTATTTGTGTGAAAAATCTTTACAAAGGCATAAAACACCATTAAATTGACCAATCCACTGAATTTAGGCAAAAGAGTGTTTACCCTTGATGTTGGAGGTTATCTGTATTTGACTGGATCTGACTGGTTACATCAAAGTTTTTTGTGTCTGTTTATTAGAAAAATGATAATTATTTTACTTATTGACTGAACCTTAAAAATCAAGGTCATGTATATGGAAAAGTTAATATAATGTATGACATGAACTAGGTTTCCACAAATTTAGAATAATTAGTAGCCAAATTTCCAAAATTTGTGAAAATATGGTACTTTTTAAAGTATTTTTCCACAAATTTACTAAAATAGGTTATTTTTTGAAAGAATTCCTCAGAAATTAGTAGCCAATGGCGATTTTGGCTACCAGGAATGGAAACATAGCATGAACAGGTCTGATTTTCACAATTATTCCTTAACTAAGATTTTCCTTTACTTGATTATAGCATTTAAATCTTTATAATTTTATTATTTTTTCAAGGTATTTAGAAATGTAAGATGTCATTTTGAAAATAGCCTGAAGCTCATTACATGTATCTAGGTTTCCATAAATTTAAAATAATTAGTAGCCAAATTGCCAAAATTTGTGAAAATATAGTCCTTTTTAAAATATTTTTCCACAAATTTGCTAAAATAGGTTACTTTTTGAAAAAATTCCTCAGAAATTAGTAGCCAATGGCAATTTTGGCTACCAGGAATAAAAACATAGCATGTATTCTAGTTTTGTTGAAATTAGATAAATTTAAGTTATAAGGAAAATCTTTAGTTAAGGAATGGTTGAAATGAGGGTCAATGACAAATAGATGGTAAATTTACTGGTACATTTACCATCTGTGTCTGTACCAATACCAACATTTAGCTCATCTGGTCTTAGCGTAGCCAAGCTTGTGTTCTATCTGGTAATTTCTATTATTGTCTGCATTGGTAACCATTGTTTTGTAAGCAAGCTTGACTTCTCTTCTTACAATACCTGTACGGATGGGGACTTAGAAGAGGTCCTGTGTCACAGTAGGCATGACATGATAAAGAATCCTGCTGTATAATGCCATCAGCACAATGCACAGGTAAAATTTCTGTCTGCACCATTGCCTATTACTGGTGACTTGTTGATATAAGTAAAATATTTTTGACTTGGATGTTAAACACCATTAGTGAACTGAACTTACAATGGCTTTAAACATGAATCTTGGTGACATATAATTTCTGATTTTACATGTTAGCGCATTTGAAGTGTCAAATCTCACACTACCTTTATTTTTACATCAAATTTTCTCATTTATTTTTCAGAATGCAGCTCCAAGTCCTTTAGGTCAAATGCCTCCACAAGATGGAATGCCTGGGGGGCCAATGGCCCCAGGGTTCTTTCCAGTAAGTATATCATACAATTTTGTGTTCCAGTGCAAAAATTGATTTTTGTAATGATTTAACAGTTTATGCTGTTGTAATGTTGTGTTAATTTTAATTTTGAACAAAATTTATGGTTGAAAAAATTTGATGAGGAATTTTTAGTAGGATATTAATAGTCTGTCTAGTTCCTGGTTGTTAATGCATGCATGCTTCTATGCATAATAGCAACCGTTTTTAGTCAAAAAATATTTGACATACAAATTGTTCTGACATAGTGTTGCCAAGTAAGCCTAAGCTAGTTTGTCCTTTTATCTTTATGTGAGATACATCGTAACTTTCTAGTTTTATATAATGCTGAGTTAATAGAAATTTAATTTATCATACATTAATAAGTTCAGACAAATTTCACTCATCATAATTATTAAAAACATTAGCAGAATTGTAGTACCGGTATGTAACACTTGTGTGTAAACAAAATAATTGGTGGGTTATTCTAGAAGATTCTAAAATATAAATGTTGGATGGAGGTGTTATATTGTAGCTCAACCTTACAAACGTCATATCGACAACACTTGGGGAGGCATTGTGTCTGTGTGTACATCCTATTTTTAAAGCTTTTGTCCAAGTATTTTAAAGGGACTAAAGTTGCAGGCAATCAGTGGCTGTTTACCTGACAGCTATCAGTTTTAATGTATTTAATAAGTATTAACAAAATATTGAATATATTGAAAAAAAATGGTCTGAAGCAACTTTCAAGTAAGCATACCAGTTTATAAATGGTGCAATAAGCCTCATATCAATTATACTTGTATCAGTGGTGTGAATCCTGGCCAGCTTGTATGTTTGTCTCAATGAAATGTTATAAAAATTAAACAAATAACAAGTTGAAATGTAGAACATGTGGACATTTTGAAAAAACTACTATTACTGAATTACTATTTACCGTTACATGGATAGAATGATAAATGGTCAGCTCCAAGTGTAAATGACATCATTTAGTTGAACATTTACCATATTATAACATATGTGATATCATTTGAAGATTGTACTGAAGTGAACCTGAAGTTGAATCTTGCTCTATTTGTTGTATTTAAGTGAATTGAAATAATTGGAGATAAAGTATATTATAATTTGCATGAACAAGCTTGTTAGAAAATGCCATTTTTCAATTTGGTTATTGTTTTAGCTCAGTTTAATTTTGTTTCATCTCAAAGTGATATTTTATTCTTGCCACTGAATGTTAAAACCTTGTGTTGTTGGTGTTTTTATTAGCACACAAAGGGGGATCACTCTAATTCAAACAAGTGTAACAATTTGCTTGATTGAAAGAGTTACTTCCCTTTAAACTATTCTAACAAATGGTGTTGAATATTAATATTCAGGTATATTTTGGTGATATACAACAGTTTGATTAAATGGAAGTGGTTAGTAATCAGTCTACATAGTACAAGTTAACCAAATTCAGTATTTTTACAAAATGGAACAGGTTTCATGAATGTACTTAGCTAAAATTTTATATGATGTAATATCTGCTATACACTATATAACTGTGTAAATTTATATTGATGTGATGGTAATTGTATAATTCCGTAGCCACCAGCATCTCAGCCGTCCCCTCATTCACAGCCACCACACAACCCCATGATGCCACAAAATCAAGTGAGTACAATTCCCAAGTCGGCACTTTTTGTCAGCTTTCTTCAGATTGTCATCATTAGAAACAATTCATTTGCATTGTGAATTTGATATTCAAATTGGAAAGGGATTAATCTAAAAATGAAAAAAAAAATTGGAATTTAATCAATATTGAATTTACATTTTATTTGGTGTGTGTGTTATCTGAATTTAAAAAATATATATTTCATATTTCATATATATCATTTGAAAATCAGGTATATGAAATATGGGAAATTTAACTTCAATTACTCTGAAATTTTACAGTTGAATTTCATTGGGTTTGATTTTTGATGTCATAAAGTTTTGTTGTTTTTTTTTAAAAAGACTTAAAATTTTGTGACAAAAGAATTTCTTGGAGTGTTATCCAGAGCAATTAATAACATCATAGTCTTGTTGTCTTGCTGTCAAAGTTGTGCAACTCAATTGTTTCTGTTGATAAGCTGAAGAGAGTTGTTAGCTGTTGTGATTCAATTTTCTTTATTTTGCTGTGTCTGCCGGCAGCACAATGCCACATAATCACTATACACAATAGTAGTTGATAGAAATCATGTTACAGTAGATGTTAGTTTATATTTTTCTTCTAATTTCTCAATATATGTTTATAATGTATAAGTATTTATCAAGATTTATGTCTTCAGATGGTGTGTTGTTTGTTGTACAGAGTCCTCGTCATGTACCCGACATCCTTGTACAGAAGGCCTAGTCTTGTGTCCATATTCTGGTATTACCTGAAAGAATATAATAATTACATTAAATTGCTTAATTATTTAAGTGTTAAAAATAATTTTCCGAATTTCAATGCCCCAATTATAAGGAATTTATAAAAAATAAGGAAAATATTCAAAGTAATGTAGCCAGACACCAGTGATGGATGCACTAAGGGGCTGAAAGGAATACTTGTTTGTAATTATATTTTGTTATATGGTAGAGAACAAAATCAAATTAATCTTTACATACCTGTCACCTTTTAATTAAAGCTTTTGCAAGAAATGAATGGTTAAATATGGTACAGTTTTTGTTACTGAAATCCACAAAATTGAAAATGGGCACTTGATTAAAAGACCAAATTCAGTACTCTAATAAGTTTTCAAATTATGAGTTCTGTGAGTCTGAGCTAAACTTGTGTAAAGGCTGAAAGATAACATTGGTTACTACCATTCTGGGTATAGTCATTAACTGCTTAAGAAGGCTGTATTGCATAAAATGTAATATATATAGATTAATTTGGATTTGGCTAAGGAAAAAGGGCAAAGATGAATTCTACTTTTGAAAAGTAATTTCTTGCTGATATGGTACTAACAGGTTTTGATAACTGGGGTATTTGGCTAAAAACTGTTTTCTTTATTTCACATTCTTATCTGCTTCTTGTGTTTAAAAAACTTATTGGGAAATGAGGAGCCTATTTTAGCAAATTTGTGTGTATTTATGACTAAAATTACTGGCATTTAAAAAAATAAAATAAATCAATAAACCTTGGGTTTTTGGGGACCCCAAATCCATCCCACCCGAGCTAAGCTACCAATTTTCCAATTATGTATCACCTCGTAGGGACCCCATTATAAGTTACATTGGTTTATATAGTGTACATTTGTTGGTTAACATGCTTGACAAAGACATGTAATTGGTTACATTGTTGCAAGTACCAGCGATAAAATTTAAAATATCATGATTTTGTTTCTCTTCTCTTTGGTGATTTTGGATCTGTTTTAACTTTACTAAAACCATAGTGTTTGTTTTAATTACGAAGAATTATCTCTTCATTAACATTTTAATTAAGCTTTGCTTAGCTTTGTTATGGAGTTAAAATAAATATATTATATATATTTATATATGTACATTATATCTCTAAATGTTGTCAACTTTTAACTGATATCTAACCACTTTCCTTTTAACAAATTTTAATACTATCAAAATCTTTGAAATAGTTTACAATTAAGGGGGAGTAACTCTGTCAGGCTTGTTCTGATTTACAGCTACAAGTCAGGGGAAGTAACTCTGTCAGATTTGTTCTGTTTTATGTTTACACAGCAAAAAGAGAAAAAAATCACGTATGAAGAAATAAAATATTAACACTTTAAAAGAACTGTGTTGTGTTTTTTATGATCTACATCTAATATGTACTGTAGTAATAAATACTTTGATGTGTTTCTTTTTGATTATTGGAGAATCGGTAACATTTTACAGGAATTTGTCACAGATGTTGGGATTAAAAATCTAACTGATGGATTTATAAAGAATATTAAAAAAAGAAAACAAACAATTTCAGTTCGCCCAAACCACTTAAACCATGAATACCTTTACCTGTTTCTTTTGTACAGACATACTTTTTATTTGATCTTCCAAAACAGATTTTTGTTTCAGCTTAAACCCTGAAAAAATATTTGAACACACAAATGTACTTGAATATACCAGGTATCTGAAATAAATTTGTTCACTGCATACATCTACATGTTTACATTGTAGAATTTAAGGAAAGACAACTCTGGTAGATTTAAATAATAAAATCGAAGTTGGGTTATTCCTCTTTGCTCAATATATCTTAAATGTGAGGAGACAAATTTCAGATCCTTATGCAGACAACATGAAAAGAAAAAAAATCAGGAAAATCAGTACTCCACTACACTGAAACAACCTAAGTGTGTTGTTATAAAGTTTCAAAGTGCTTGATAGGGATCAAATATGAAGAGCAGTCTCGTGTAGAGAGTCATTTGCAAAAGCTAAAGTTTTTCCCATTGCCCAGTTACTGCATCTTTATGGGCTCAGTAGGACAATGTTTATCGAAATTTCAGCAACTGACTGTGAAATATCACTGATCGCAAAGTTAGCCAAAATATTTTTGATTTTACCCGATAGTCTTGGCTAGGTCTCACAAACTGGAACTAGCTAGCTGGGATATTAGTATACAAGGTTGTAGGATATACACATAATTATCAGCTTTTTTTTCAGACATTTCAATATTCCCTTTAAAATTAATCCTGAGCAATAATGTAACTTTATAAGGTTGACAAATAATGGGGGATAACTCTTTTATCCTTATACATGTAAGTCAGTTGGACGGTTTCTAAGGGACATAACTCCTGTATCCTTCTAAAACCTCAATCAAGGGACAAAACTTAGATATCCTTGATAGCTATAAATAATGAGAAAGTAAATTATATTACCTGAAATAAGCCAACAGCTGTAGAAGCGGTATCCATCTAAATCTTGAGACCTTGCCTGTAACATCTCTGTAAGTCAGTGATAGGTTCAAATGTGTCTACATCCCATTTGGATTAGTTTTAATTAATCTGTTGCACCTTGTGTCGATTGCATTGGTCTGTAAATATAAAGTGATAATCATTATATATAGTTTTTGGCAATTTCCAGCACATATCTGCTTGTGTACATGTTTTATGGAGATGGAATAACCACATTTCTGAGTACCCTGTTTTCTGTTGTAAGATTTTGATATGTGGTATATACAGATGTTATATATATTATAGGCTGTACACAATACACAGATGATAGAACAGTGATAGGATTTCTGTGTTTTGACTTGAATTTTTATTAGGCCTTAATGTTGTAATCTGTTTTGAATTAAGAATTAATTGGATCTTGATATATTACAGTCAAACCTGTCAATAGAGATAACAATATATGTTGTCTTTATATACAGGTGTCCTGTAAGGGCAAGTGATAATAACAAAACAGGGATGAAGATAAGCAGGGGCCAAGTAGCCCATGGCTACTGAAAATCAGTCTGGGCCCCTTAATGTTTACACATTTAAGCTATTTATAACTATTACAATTTATTTTCTTTTCCAAAACTCAAAATAGTTAAGCTTATTCCCTGCAATAATACTCATAGTTCATTATTGTTTGGCTTCAATGTGCAAGTGGACTCTATATATAGATTTAGAGACAGGGTAAAACAGTAATCAAAAGTTTAGTCAGCCCTTACTGCAAATTTCTTTGAAAGTACTACAAACATTAAAACTTAATAACCATTCTTACAAATATTTAAATAAGGAATCACGTCTTAATTGGCCTGGAAGGCTTACTGCTATATAGAACTCGCATCTTAAACTTACCAACCCTTTTTGTGCTGGCAGGTTTACTGCTATGTAGAAGTCAAACAAAGACTACTTTCAAACAAAACAATTTTAGTGATTTTCCTCCTGTACACTGCCAGTTCTAAGACAGTGACTACTTGGATTAACGATTTCCACATCATAAGTAAAACCTCTTTTACACAATAAGGAAATTTAAATGTTCATATCAGAGGTTTGTTTATTTGGTTTAACTGTATTTTATTAAATTTTAAATATTAAACTTTTGACTTTTAATTTGGATTCAAAAGTTTTTTAAAAATGACAATAAAATTATGGATTGTGATGGCGTGAAGTACAACTGACTTCCAATTTTATTTTCTAGTTGTCCAGTTTATATTGTTGTCTTTGAATAAAATATTTTAATAAAATCTGCATTTTTCAAATTATCTGTGTAATTTGAGAAAACAGCGTCTAAGTATGTGAAGTTTCGTCATAATTCTAGTCATTTATATATGTTCTGCTGTAGTTAAACATAATACACCAGTGTAATATTCTCCAAGTTAGATATATGAAATTAAATGTCAAAATTAAATATTAAACATTTAAGAGCAGTAACGTAAGACAAGCCTTTATTTGTAAAGCTTTAATAAAGTGAATTATTTAAGTTTTGTTAAATGTGCTGTCAAAAATATATGCTTTATAATAAGATACTGGCAAGGGAATTGAATATCCTGGTTATAAATATATAGGTTCATTAGATTTTTACAATTCATGACTGTATTGAATGTCAAATATTTAAATGCAACATCTATTTAATCTATCTTTTAAAATGGTTTTAAATGAAATTAAACGTTTTACTACATGATAATATTATGAGAATTAATGTCAACAATACATGATTGTTAGAGGGTTTTAAAGTGCTGGGATAGTTATTAATCATTTTTATGAGATTCAGTTTTCAATTTTTTTCAGTGTTAAGAAATTTGTGGATATATATACATTGTGAATCATAATTTCTTCATTAATAAACAACATTCAAATGATTAAAACTATAAATTTTGACACACATGTCATGATTTTGTAATTCAGATTTAAATTACATTACATTGTGTTACCAAGATATTACCATATTTCTGAGAAATTCTGTGAACCTCATACCTGATCACCATAAATAAAGAACCTCATAAATATCATAAAGTGACAAAACAATTGTAAAATAGTTTATAAGGAGTCAAAATGTAACTTAAAATTACAAATTTGTTAATTTTGTTTTAACACTAAGTAAAACTTTGCCAAAATTAAAAGTTATGGTGACAATATTTACATTAAAGTTGAGGTTATGTAGTATGCTTTGTCCAGAAGTAGGAGGTATGGGTTCTATCCTTAAATGAGTGGGCCTTGAGACCAAGTACTAGGCAATAAGAAAATCAGAGAAGAGGCTAGTCAACAAGGCTTGAACAATCTTGTTGCACATTGTTGTAATAAGTGTGTACACTGCCATCCCATCCATAAATTATGTGTTGATATTATAAAACATCATTCTGTCTGCTCAAGCTGAGTGTTTTTCAGATAAAATAGCATTTTTATCTTAAAAAATATATTTTCTTCCCAAAATTTCAAAATTCTAAGAAAATTGTTTGTGAAGAAAACGTGTGTACATTTGTTAACTAGTACTAAGTGGATCACAAACTTGTGCACACACACACACACCATGAATAAATCTTAGAGATTAATAAAATTCCATCTTCTATGATGCAGTGTTAAATGATATAAAATCAAGCACCAATCTAATTAAACATGAAGTTAAATAGATTACCACAATTTTGTGAAACAAGTCTTTGAAACACCCTAAGAAAATAAACAGTGTAGCTGTAAATGCAATCTGAGTTTATATTGAAACTTGAAACTAAATTGTACTAGTTTCCTTTTAGCCCTGAATACCTGTGACAGGAATTTTTTAATTAAGATTTAAGATTTACTAGCAAAATATTGAATTCTTTTCCTATTTGTTATGGCTTTTTAGGAATTTTTGTTCTGTTTAGTTTATATTTACTAAAAACACTTCAAAAATAAAGTACTAAAAAGTATTAAAAATGCATTAAGTTGCACATGTCATATAAATAAACACACCTATCTTCGAAATTGTTCATTCTTGAAGTGTTAAGACATCACAGCTGAATTTGTTAAAAAGGGGTTTAACTTCCAAAACACAGGTTAATGGTATAGATGGTATATTTGATGTAAATATACACACAGTAAATTAAAAATTTTGCGTTGAGAAGCAAAGAAAGTATCATGGGTATATCAACCTGGTCTATAATATGTAGTATTGGTTATATAAATAATGAAGTAGGTATGGCAGTTGGTATTAAAAAGCCATTTAATTACAATGCACATGCATAAAATATCTTTAAAAAATTGATGAAATGTGTGACATTCAGATAAAGTAAAGTGAAAACCATTCCTGGACAACTGGGTCGGTTCACTAAACATATTTATGTAATTATTAATGATACCTTTTTTATCATAACTACAGTAATATCAGTTTTATTAATGACCAATGCTAGATATGCTTTGTACAACTTTGTCCTTTTCTCTCAAAACTACCCTGTAGTCATTTGAATATTCTGGTCACTGAAAACCATCACTTGCCAAAAATCTGAAGATCTTAATATCAGCATCTCTAAAAAACTGGTGACAATGTGATTTTAGCAATCTTTGCACCCAAAAACAAATATAAATATACATTTCAAGGGCAATTACCAATGACTAAAACCATTGAATTGGTATTTTCAAAATCATATTTACATACTGACTAGAGGTAAAATAAGTTTTAACAATTTTGTTTTGACAAGAGTCATTTAAAATAGCATCAGATGTAAGAAAAATTGATTGATTGGTATTCATATGACATTCATTATCGTGTCATGTCTACCATGACAACCAAATCTCTCCATTCTCATCAAATATCTACTTCTAAAGAATCAGTTAATGAACATAAAATCCTCCTAATCAAGAAAGAATTCTTTTGAAGTAATACAACATTTCCTATTTGCTCCAAACAACTTTGTGTTTAATTTCAAATGTCAACACTTCAGCATTTGAAGTTGCAGATCCCATTAATATGCTTGTCTCAATCTGACTAGTGAGATTGGGGTAAAATAGTTGTCTCAATCTAACTAGTGAGCTTGGGGTAAATAGTTGTCTCAATCTGACTAGTGAGATTGGGGTAACATAGTTGTCTCAATCAGACTAGTGAGCTTCGGGTAAAATAGTTGTCTTAATCTGACTAGTGATCTTTGGGTAAAATAGTTGTCTCAATCTGACTAGTGAGCTTCCGGTAAAATAGTTGCTTCAATCTGACTAGTGAGCTTCCGGTAAAATAGTTGCTTCAATCTGACTAGTGAGGTTTTCTTACATTCTGACTAGTGAGCGTTTGTCTCATTCTGACCAGTGAGCTTCCGGTTAAATAGTTGTCTCAATCTGACAGTGAGCTTTTGTCTCATTCTGACTATTGAGTTTTTGTCTCAGTCTGACTAGTGAGTTTTTGTCTCAATCTGACTAGTGAGTTTTTGTCTCAATCTGACTAGTAAGCTTTTGTCTCATCCTGACTAGTAAGCTTCGGGTTAAATAGTTGTCTCAATCTGACTAGTGAGCTTTTGTCTCAATCTGACTAGTGAGTTTTTGTCTCAATCTGACTAGTAAGCTTTTGTCTCATCCTGACTAGTAAGCTTCGGGTTAAATAGTTGTCTCAATCTGACTAGTGAGCTTTTGTCTCAATCTGACTAGTGAGTTTTTGTCTCATTCTGACTAGTAAGCTTCGGGTAAAATAGTTGTCTCATTCTGACTAGTGAGCTTTGGGTTAAAAAATTGTCTCAATCTGACTAGTGAGCTTTGGGTAAAATAGTTGTCTCAATCTGACTAGTGAGTTTTTGTCTCAATCTGACTAGTAAGCTTTTGACTCATTCTGACCAGTGAGCTTTGGGTTAAAAAAATGTCTCAATCTGACTAGTGAGCTTCTGGTTAAATAGTCGTCCCAATCTGACTAGTGAGCTTTTGTCTCAATCTGACTAGTGAGTTTTTGTCTCATTCTGACCAGTGAGCTTTGGGTTAAAAAAATGTCTCAATCTGACTAGTGAGCTTTTGTCTCAATCTGACTAGTGAGTTTTTGTCTCAATCTGACTAGTGAGTTTTTGTCTCAATCTGACTAGTGAGTTTTTGTCTCATTCTGTCTAGTGAGTTTTTGTCTCATTCTGACCAGTGAGCTTTTGTCTCATTCTGACCAGTGAGCTTTTGTCTCAATCTGACTAGTAAGCTTTTGACTCATTCTGACCAGTGAGCTTTGGGTTAAAAAAATGTCTCAATCTGACTAGTGAGCTTCTGGTTAAATAGTCGTCCCAATCTGACTAGTGAGCTTTTGTCTCAATCTGACTAGTGAGTTTTTGTCTCATTCTGACCAGTGAGCTTTGGGTTAAAAAAATGTCTCAATCTGACTAGTGAGCTTTTGTCTCAATCTGACTAGTGAGTTTTTGTCTCAATCTGACTAGTGAGTTTTTGTCTCATTCTGTCTAGTGAGTTTTTGTCTCATTCTGACCAGTGAGCTTTTGTCTCATTCTGACTAGTGAGCCTCTGGTAAAATAGTTCAGGTGTCATATATAGATAGCAACTGTTTGAAAATAATCCTGTATCTGCTTCAACATGCCATTTAAGATCCAATAATCTCTGCCCGAATGTAAGCTAGAATACTGTTGCATAATTTAGATAACAAAAATAACTTGATAGATAATAAATGAACAAAATAATTACAATAATAGATTTTGTATGCTTTTTAATGACTCTATCCCTGTAACTCATTTTATATATCTGTAAATTATGTAACCATTTACCTGGTAAATTTATGTATATTTTATGATTTTCCACTATATAAATGGGTGTTTTGTTTATGTGCTTCTGAGTGAAAAAAACTGACATTTATTTGTTTCTGGTTATCAAATGCTTTGGGGCTCATAGTCTAAAAACAAGAGATCTGAGGATTATATGTCTCACATTGTCTTAAAACAAGAGATCTGAGGATTACATGTCACTCTCTTTGTCTATAAACAAGAGATCTGAGAACTACATGTCCCATATATTCTAAAAACAAAGAGATATGAGGATTGCAAGTCTTTCAACAAGAGATCTGAGGATTACATGTCTTTCAACAAGAGATCTGAGGATTACATGTCCTTCAACAAAAGATCTTAGGACTACATGTCCTTCAACAAAAGATCTTAGGACTACTTGTTACTGTCCTTGTCTAAAAACAAAAGATCTGAGAACTACATGTCCCATATATTCTAAAAACAAGAGATCTGAGGATTACATGTCCTTCAACAAAAGATCTTAGGACTACATGTTACTCTCCTTGTCTAAAAACAAGAGATCTGAGAACTACATGTCCCATATATTCTAAAAACAAGAGATCTGAGGATTACGTGTCTTTCAACAAAAGATCTTAGGACTACATGTCTTTCAACAAAAGATCTTAGGATTACATGTCTTTCAACAAAAGATCTGAGGATTACATGTCTTTCAACAAAAGATCTGAGGATTACGTGTCTTTCAACAAAAAACCTGAGGATTACATGTCTTTCAACAAAAGATCTGAGGATTACGTGTCTTTCAACAAAAAACCTGAGGATTACATGTCAACAAGCAATTTGAGGATTATATGTCACTTTCCTTGTCTAAAAACAAGAGATTTGAGGAATACAAGTCTCATGTTATGTAACAACAAGAGATCTGGGGATTACATGTCTTGCCTTGTCTAAAAACAAAAAAATGAGAATTACATGTCTTGCCTTGTCTAAAAACAAAGAACACTAAGGATTACATGTCTTTCAACAAGCAATTTGAGGATTATATGTCTCACATTATCTAAAAACAAGAGATTTGATGATTATATCTCACTCTCCTTGTTCAAAAACCAGATCCATGGATTACATGTCTCTCCTTGTTAAAAACAAGAGATCTGAAGATTACATGTTACACCTTGTCTAAAAACAAGATCTGAAGACAACTTCTCTCATATTGTTCTGAGGATTACAAAACAAGAGGTTTAAGATAACATGCCTGACTTTGTCTAAAAACAAGAGATCTGAGAATAACATGTCTTGCTTTGTTCTGAAGATTATATGTCTCATATTGTCTAAACACTGAAGATTTAAAGATTACATGTCCCACTTCGTCTGAAAACAAGATTTGAGGATTACATTTCTCACTTTACCTAAAAACAAGAAGTCAAAGGATTATATGTTTTTCCTGTATAATGCTTAAACCAATCAAGAGATATAAGGAGTACAAGACATGCCTGTAAAATGCTATAACAATGCTCACAATAACAATAATGGACTCATAATCATGAATTGAAGAATTTAAGGTGATTGAAGTGGATTTTGTGTCTTCTTGTGTAAAACAAATGAGTTTTATTTATATGGCATGTGATACAGAGAAGCAAGCCAACTGTGAAATAGATGACATCCATTCTGTCTATCAATTTTCCATTTGCTAAAAAAGTTATACTGGTTTGCAAATGTTGCCATTCTTTTGTGTCTATGCTGACAATCTTGGCAACTTCCTGTAGTTTAATGTACCTTTCAGTGTGCCAGTAGCAAATTTAGTTTGGATATACTGATAAGTGTCAGTACATTACAAGAACTGGCACATAAAGGCACTTCCTTGACAAAAGTGTTAACAGTTGCAATGTCTGAGATGATAATGGTTGTACAAATTCAGACTGTATGGAATCTTTAACATATTTCTTGAAATAAAAAAGTCCCAAGATCCGCATTTTCAAATTTATTTCTTGGCAAAGGACTGAATATTTAGGTGAATAGAAGCTTGATTATACAAAAATTCTAAAATAACCAAAATTATATTGTACCAAGGACATAAGTAGATCATCCTTATTTTCACCCCCTTGCAATAGATTGTGGTAATAAAAACACATTGCCATAACATGTGGAATTTGTACAAATCCATTAATGACTATGAAATTAAAAACAAAATTGATAACAAGTTTTTATACCAAAGTAGAATTAGATAAAATACTACTCATTAAGTTCCATACAGTAATTGATGTAACAGTTAAAGCGATGCATGCATCCTTTGAAAACTCTTAAACCTTAATGCATGCTAAAACAGAATAAATTTGTTCAGTCAGTTGATAACATTATTTATCACCTTTGTATTTTAGAGATAAAATCTTTAGCTGGATGTATAGAAAAACACACTTTGATTGTGTTAAAATATTTATTTTAAGCATGATGAAATGCTTTTGAAATTGTGTCCAAAAATTTATTTTCATCTAAATGAAATGAATATGTTTGAAAAATGTATACATTACTTAACTACAAAGATAAATTTTAACCCCTAATTTTGTAATGTTGTGATCTATTTTCTTTTGATCTCCGGGCTATTCTATTTGTGTGTAGGGTGAGAGTGTTCTAATGAATAAATATTTATTTGTAATTAAAATTTATTGATTAAAATATTACAGCAATCAATACTGATTAAAAACTAGAATGTGTTATTTGACAAAAAATGCCATAAATTGTAAAATTTCATTTGAGCCCACACTTCAATCTGTAATTTGAAGTGATTGAAGTCATAAATTTGAAATTGTTAAATTAAAAGTGTACCAGTAATATTTGAGATTGTTTGATTTGGCATTGAACATTAAAGTCGAAGAACAAATGAATTATTTCATTTTGAATAGTTAGTGCAATAGCGGAACAGAAATGAAAAATAAATGCAAAATAAAATTTTTGACATCAGAAGCCTGACAGAACAAAGAGCATTGAATGTGCAGCATTATCGCAATGAAGCCTTTGGCATGATGTCTGCAAGTCCTATCAAGAATGAGGTACAAGGAAGTTGTTTTGAATATGGTATGCACAACAAAACCAAAGTAATCTCTCTTCATTTTATTCGTTGTCAACAGGAGTTGTTCACTGTAAGGATGCATTATAATTATAATAATAATAATAATTATACGTTATTGCAAACAGCAAACAATACATTGCTATAGCATTACAAAATGTATTAAACATATGAAACGGAATGTAGGACATATTAGGATGAAGTGATACTTGGTCTCAATACAGTTTTAACGCACAACATGAACAAATCCTCATTTCCCTTGGAATGTTAGTATAGCGGCCAACATTTAATCGCAATGTACCACAGCATGATTTGGTCAAAAGTGATACATTGAAATCAGATGCTAAATAGTCTGCTAAACTAAATTGCTGATGCCACTTCAAGTGTTGTCGCAGATTTTCACATTATTTACAAAGTTTACATAATTTCTTACCTAGATTTGATAATGCTGCTGCAGTATGATTTTGAAGAATGAAGGTTGTGTCGGACTTTCAATTATTTCAATTATTACATAATAACAAAGGAAAACATATAAAACAGACAATAATCAATCACAAGAATGAAATGGAAATAATTAACTTGACTTTTTACAGAAAGTGCTGCTTCTTAGAATTGATCTCTATGGTCTAAGGTCGAGTCATATCTTAAAGGTCATGGTCACCGACATAAAAATGATAACTATTGGCCTTAACTGATTGCTGCCTTGTTGAATTTCATGAATCTTCCAACAAATGATCTCTATGACCCCAGGGTGTCACAATTTTGAACCAAGGCCATATCTTAAAAGCCAAGTTGGCAGAGGGTTTATGTTTGTTAAGTGGTGTAAAAAATCAAAATTATTGCATAAAATTGATTTTTTGCTACCTCAGCAAAGAGGGAGCAAAGTAGTTTCCACAGAGCTATTACAGAATACATCAAATCTTTTGTATTTAAAAAAAGATCGTTACAAATGCAAATGCTTGTGAATTGCAAAAACCTTGGCTTTTTATTGCTAGTTAAACCAAAAATTCCAATTAAGTAACATACATTGAATGTATGACAGAAAAAGGTAGAAGTTTTGAGATATTATAGCCTACATTGTACATGAAAGAATTCTGAAGTACATTCTGCCTATTGTAACAGAAGATAGGTATTTAGAATAACACCAAGAAAGACTGCAAAGTGGCATTGACTGAAGAAATGATTGAGCATATATATTGACATTAATGAGGAAAGGTTTGCAAAGCATGATGAGCATTTAGAAGATGATATGCAAAGCATTATGGGTAATTATCATGATGCAAATGAAAAAGACACGTAAAGCATTATTGGTTTAAACATGATAAAGGATGATAGAAATGATTTAAAGAAATTAGGAATACAAGCATTAATTCTGCTTGACAGTAAAAGAAGATGGGATTTATGAACATGTTTATGCATGCTTGAAAAACATCTGAGCACAAAAATCTGGAGGGATAATGGATAGTATGGTTTCATACCAAAGGAATGACAAAAGCTTTTAAGATCTGAATATGATTATAGAATCATGATTAACGACAAAATCTCAACATTGAATTCCTTCCTACTCCAACCTGAGTCAGTAAATCAGTTACGTGATGGCGGTTTACAGTTTAGCATTCAGATGATTTCAATCTTTAAAAGTTTTCAAAGAGAAAATTAAGGTTGTGTGACCATGAAGTTGATGTTATTACATTGGTTTTCAAGTATTTGTAATAACTTGAAGTAGCAGTGATTGGATTACCTCATACTGCTTGTTCAAAGTCGGTTTCTTTGAAACTTTGTAAATAAAAATTGATTGGATTTTAAATCCGAATGCAGTTAATTATCAGTGAAACTTGACTATGAAGACGGGTCACTAATGTTGATATCGTAAAACTTCATTAATGCCCACCAAAATGGATATTTGACTTACAAAACAGAAGGAAATTAAATATATGTGTCATGATTTTGTCTACAGACCTCTTCATGGATACAACAGAACCTTTTTAAAAAAACCACCATTAAAATGGAATGCTAAGCTTGTTTTGGCACATTTGAACACAGTTTATTTTAACTGCAGAATCCTCTTTTAAGACAAGTGTGTATCAGAATGATATACATCTAGTCTTTACAAATTCATGAATGAAGAAATATCAACATAAATCAAAAAAAACTTACCAAAATCTCCATTTTCTTCAGTATTGTTAAGTGACTATAAGCTTCCAGGAAAACAGTATGATTTCTCCGATTCCGTTTGCATCAGCACTGGATGAATGTAGCCAAATACGTAGAACTAAATTGTTCAAGACTGGTTTAAATTTCTGGTAGCTTTAAAATCAATCTATGGTGGTGAAGACTCACAAAATGGATTTTCACACTAAATGAACTATTTAGACACTGATTCCACATATCTCCACAATAATAATGCTTGATATTAATTCCATAGCAACACTTGTGAAAAAACTATAATTTAAAGACTGATAGAAATTCCATGTGACTATCAAAGCACTTAAACACTGTCACTGATAAATATTGCTCCTGACTCTGGAAAAAAAATCCTGGTGACAATAAAGGCACTTGAACACTGACACGGGTGGGAATTTCTGGTAACTTCGCAGATGACACTGACATTGCAGCACTTGTAGTGATGGAAAACCTTTGGTGTTGGTTATCTGAAATCTGCTCATACTTAAATGGCCCCACTGTTACAAAATCACTAAAAAAAAGAAAATATTGCATCAGACTTCCAAAGGATGAAATTTGGTCATTTACATTAATTTGTTATTGATATTAAAATATAGAATCATATCCTGATTGGTTGGTTGGTTTAAAGTAGTTTAACACCTTGTCAAGAATCTTTCTGAGGTTGTGGAGGGAACTTCAGTTCTTAAAGAAAAACCAAACTTCTGTCAATTGACTTACATTAGAATCTGCCCAAGTAGAATTCAAACCTAGACAGCGAGAAGCACCGTGACTCATCCATAAGATGTCACTTTATACCACTTGCCCACTAAGACCCTTGATAACCTGGTTTGTGTGTATAAATGCTAGCTTTCTCCAATACCTTATATTTCAAAAAGAAAATTTAAAGAGCGGTTTGCAAACTTGATCTTCCAACTTTTTTATGCCACTTTTAATTAATTACATGTAATGGAAAAGAAGGAAGCATTCTATTTAATGTTTTATTGTCAAAAAATGTTTGCATTATTTTTAAATTTTAAACTTTCCTGGTTAAGGTAATTGAATTTTCATTTCAAGTTTTGAAATTGCTAGAAAATGATAGAAGATTGATTGACAAGCTCATGTTTTCTTGACTTACAGAGGGTAACAAACGACTTTACGATGCAATGAATGATTTAACTCAGTAATTAAGATCAACAAGCATCGTAGCATTCTGATAATTTGTAAATTTCATTTGTGTTCCTGGTTAGGATGAAAAAGACCTCTCTTTGCTGAATGGATGTATGTTGATTTAATTGAATTATATTCTTACTTTTTGTTGTCAGTGTCAGTACTGGGGGAATAAACTTGAAAAAATACTGAATTATCTCCCTTTGGAAAAATTGAGTTTGCCATAATTGACAATAGCTTATTACTGTCATGACAATGACTTATTACTGTCAGTACAATGAAATATTAAAACATGAGTGCATTATTGAATTTGAAGTACAGCCATATTGATATTTGGCTTAGTTTGAACAAATGAAATTAAAAAATGTAAATTTTTAAAAAAGATGAATTGCATGACATAGCTTATTAACTCAAGTAGAAATTAAATTAAATTTCAATTAAGATATACATTTAGGAAAATTTGAGCCTTTGTTTCTTTTGATATGTTAAACTTAAGTAAATTGATACAATTGAGATGGATAGATATTGACTTGAACAGCCATGTTAAATTATGTGTATACAGAAAAGTTTCTGAATCATTGATGCTTGCATAGTCAAATGTATGCTATCGTACATCAAAAATTAAATGATATTGATTGAAAAAAAGTTACGAGATATAATGTATGCCGAGCATGAATATCAAGTTTTTAGTGGAGGTGAAATGAACTGAAAAATCTGATTGGACCATTTGTCATTTATCAGTGTTACAGAAGCTTTGAAGTGAAAAATGTATTTCAGAACTCATGCTGGAATAATTATGAGATGGGAATGATTTTGATAGAAAACATCAATAGAAGTTAAGTTGGTTCTATTTCGAGAAAAGTAACTGACTTAAAAGTGTTTTAGAATTTTTACTTTTTCAAAAAGTGTAAGATGATTGAAAGTTTAATATCCAAATACTCTTTGACCCCCTATTGCTAAAAAAAAATTAAATTTATATAAAATGACACTCTTAAGAAATATGCCAACAACACAATATATCAGATTGAAGTTGCTTTTACATCAAAGACATTAGTTATAATGGCTAGACATCAACTTTATTATGAAATCAGATAACTAGAGGGCTAGAATGGAACATCACATTAATAAACAATCATTGATAATGACAGAAAAATCAAAATTCTAATCAAAATATATTTTATATTCAGAGGCTCGCATAACAGTATAACCATATACAAGATATTGTGCTAAACTTGCCAAATATACATCATTGATGGATTTGAATGTTTACAAAAAGTCACTTCAATTTCTAATTTGTAAAAAGCAATTACATCACCAGAAAACAACTAAAAGTGCAGAAAACATTGCTTGACTGTCAGGTACATTCTTCAGTGGACCTTAGTGGCAAGTAATCTAAAGATAACAGGACTGGTTAGCATCTAGGTTCAAACCTGTCTAGAACTTTCTTAACCAATTTGGGGATTTTAAAGGCAAGTAGTCTAAAGCACCAGTTTTCATATCGCAAAGTCTGTTTACACCTAGGTTTAATCTAGCTCGTTCAGATCCTAGAGTGAGAAAGTCTGTGGTTTTACTTACAGAAGGTCAGTGCCTTTTCTCTAGATACTTTGGTTACATTGGAAGCTGATGACATTTTAAAGAAAGGTTATTAAGTGTTGTAGTTATGATGATTGGTCTCATATTTGAGATATAAAACATAATGTGTTAGAAATTACAAAGAAAACAGAATAGAATTTGATCAATGGCATGATTGTTTTATGCTTTTTGAGAAATATCTGTATTTGTCAAAGAAAACAAGAAAAATAAGAAACATAAAAACTTTTTTTTTTTTCATTTTTTTTCATGCTTAATCTATTCAGTTGGTCTGATTCCTTAGGAGATGAAATACAAAACTGAAGTATTCAGACTAGAATGTCCAAGTTTAGCTTGGCAAGCTGTTCAAAGAAATGGAAATATTATTAAATTGCAAGAAGTCCTTAGAAACACATAAAAGAGATAGTATTTCTTCCTTGTAATAACTTGAACTTAGAGATGCCCTCATTACGGATATTATGTTTTTATTTGCAGTCCCTAATTATTCAAATCAAAACATTGTGCAACCACTGTACCTTGTTAAATTATAAGGTGATGTGCAAAACATGGCTTGGCTGGATCTCATAGACCTGGCTTGGCCTGGATATTAACAATCGTTAATAATAGTGATTAACTGCTTAAAATTATTCCAGTCTTGACCTACGACATTGTATAAATCTCAACTTTGAAGTCAGTCTTTATGAAAAGCTGAGAAACTGAAATTGCAGTTGGTCAGGAAAATCATGCGTTAAGGGGAAAACTAGACTGTGTGTTCCACCAGGCCACTAAGCAGACCTCCATCAATAATAAGTCTGTTGAACATCTTAACCTTCATGGATGCCAGATTTGAAGTAATTAGTTTTTAAATGCACAAGGGGATGGAAAAAATCATGATTTGAATAGAAAGCAATCCAAAGAGTTATTCTTTGAACATCTTGTGATATCAAAAACTTTTGGAAATAGAGCACATATGCTGTTGGAACAGTACTAATGAGTTTGCCATTTTTGATAGAAACATTTTGATGAGAATTACATGCAGCTGTCTTAGAAGTAACACTGATTGATCTGGAGAATTCAGTCAAAGAAAAGGAATTGTAATTACATATGAATACACAGCACTTGTAAAATTTTAGTGTACTTTAGTGTATTGAAAATGAGCCTTGCTGTCTTTTGTACAAATCACAGGCTAGTATTCCACAGAAAAGAATTTGAGAAGAAAAAAGTGTATCTTTATACAACACTATCTGTGTGTGTGTGTTTTACTAAAAAGTCGGTATCACTTTAAAACTTTCAGAGTACTAATAAAAATAGTACACCACAAAATTTTGCCATTATGATAGAAACTTAAAACATAATAATATTAAAACCAAGTGATAATACAGAGTGTTTTTTTGAGAATAGATTTACCTACTAGTTTGAATGATATGGCAAAAAACAAAAAATGAAGAACTTCTAAGAAGTGATACTTTACAGAGAAACTGATAATTTATCCATCAATTTTTGCAATATCTGTGACTGAAGAGGAACATTATTTAGAATGGCAGTTGCCCATGATCTTTCAGATATGGAAATCATTAGTTATTGCTTTACCACAAAGGCTCAAAGTAAAACAGATGAGAAAATTAATGATGCCTCTGATTGAAGTACATCAAGCTGTCCACAAATAGAGCTGTTTTGATTCTTACTGGAAAATTGTTACTGAAGAAAGTATAGTCTCAGATCTTCAAAAGTATAGGAGAAAAAAGAAAGTCGAGAAAATCAAACTTTTCTGACACAATACACTAATAGATTTTATCCAGAAGAAAAAAATTCCTACTTGTATAGAAAAGTAGAAAAGTGTGCATGTATTACACTTAAAATATGCAGATTGTGGTATATTTCTCTGCATTCCTGGTCAGAAAATCTGACAGGAATCTGTCAATCTGGTCAGAGATGTGCAAATGAATTTGGATAACTTAATCTGTTTGAGCACTACCTGATTGCTTTTATGTCTATGACATGATTTCCTGGTGATTAAAACTCAATCTACTATCACCAAAGTGGTGAAACCATATTGCTGATGAATGTTATAAAGACAATCTGAATTGTCAAAATAAAGGTTGTATAGAAACATGTTATGCAATTTATATGAATTCATATCACTTTTTTGGCCAGAAAACAAGAGAACAGGGTAAAAAATGTGTTAATGTGGGCGACACCATACCTTTTTATGTACAATAGCCGAAATTGATTTGTGCTGATAGTTATGGACAATATCGGTAACCCCTCTGTCATTTGAACACCAATAGAAAAGTTTTATGGAAAAAATAGATTAATGCATGCACACAGAAAATGTAATATATATCAGAGCAGCAATGTATACACAGCAATGTAATCTATCAGATTAAAAATGGAGTATAAAAATTTACAATAAACAACTTTACAAGTAGTCCATAAAATAAGTTAAAAATATCTTCACATATATAAATCATATAAAATGACCGCTGGTAAAATATATATGTACATAAAATCATCTGAAATAATCACTGGTTAGGTACTTTACTTTATTGCTAGCTCAATCAACATCATTTCATGTTTTCTGAAAGAAAGCCAATTATTTGATGGATTTCATAAAATGTGACTTGACTAAGTAAGCTCAATTCATTTTTCTGCCTAATTCAGATATCGCTAGCTCACAAAATAGAGCTTTTGATATTCACATTAGGAACTACAGACATTAATTCTTTAATTCTTCGCCAGAAATGCTGAAGATTCTCCAAGTGCATTGAAAAGTGTAAAAATCACATAAATCATGATTAAACAAAATTCTTATCATGCCGTGTAACTTTTTGAGATGGGTTTCAAAGCCACACATTCAATTATGACAAAGCATGAATCAAGAATATAAAATTCTTTTATTCATCATATTATAGTGCATGTGTAGAAACCATTACAATTTTGATTAAATTTTGCTCAGGTTACTTGGCGTTTTTTCTCCACTTGCCAAGTTTAAATTCATTAAAAGAGATTTCATCTAAATATCATAGTGATATTTGTAAGCTGAGAGTACTTTGTAGAGACTTTAACCAGTCATAAATTATTATTGTGAGTATGTTTCAGGTTTCCTGTATACTTCCATTCTAGCAGCAGAATATTGATGTCATGATCGTTATCTTTTAACATTATTTTCCTAGTCTTATTTTTATCATTACATTCCTAATTTGCATTATTTAGCTTTAGGGGTTTAAAAGAAAAAAAGAAGATGCAATCCTATCTGAAGAAATATATTTTATCATTAAAATTAAAATAAGAAAGACTTACTTGAACATTGGTCCACAACTTTGCATAAGCAGATTGAAATTGATTTCCATGGATTCTCACATAAGAAGATTGGATTCTCACATAAGAAGATTGCTTTTAACTTTCATGTGGTTTCTTGTAAACTGAAAGTACAGAATTGTTTACATACTGCAATAAATTGTGAAATATAAGACATGTTTTAGTTGGATTCTAATGTCATACTGTTAGCATGTAAAATAAACTCATATAGAAGCATTATAACTGTGAAAAAGATGCAATATTCCTACAGATATATCTTACATGAAATCCCTTAGATAAAATGTCAGGAAAATAAAGTTTCAGTTAATATAAAAGGATGGTTTTTTTTATCTTTAGATGTTTTAAAAAATGTTATTTTAATGAAAATGGTTGTTTTGAAAAATGTTATTTTAATGAAAACAGTTTCTATTGAAATTATAGATGAGAAGTATAGATAGTAAAGTCACTCCAGCAATGAATATAACTAGACCTTAGCGTAACATGTTTCAGAATAAACTATGGTAACCGATAAGCATGATGTAACCACAGGGCCTTTAGCATCCAGCACTATAAATTACCTTTTCAGGGAGCATGTAATGTTTGTTATGCATTTATGAATATAAATTGAGCTAAAATAAATTCCCTATAGTAATTCAAAATGGGTAATTGCATCCCATTCTGGATAAGATATTGCAAAATAAAAAATAAAAAACATAGCATAGTTTGATTCAGATTCCTATTAACAGTGTGGCAGGAGTAAAGTGATTAACCCCCATGTCATAGGATGCATGGCAAGAAAAAGAACCCATTGCCAATCATTGCCACTGGCTAGCATAGGTAAAATTTTCTGATACAAAGGCAAAAGCTGATGGTGACATATTTATAATCCCTGCAGCAAGGTTGTAGAGGGTATAATGTTTTTGTTTCACTTGTCAGTCTGTCCATGATATCGTGTCGGCTCCCTATTGCATACATTTCTTGGTGTATTTAATAACTTGATTTAAATTATTGAAAAATTGCGAAAGAGAACTGCAGATTAAATTTGGTTACAGCCTATATACAACCTATTCCTAGACAGTATGTTTGTAGAATAACAACACGGAAAAGTTCTAATTTTGTGTGTAAATTAGTATTGTCTAAGTAAGAAGGGAGAAACAAAACAAAACCTTAAGTGATATCCATTATGATATAACAATGCCAATAGCTTCTTCCTATAATCAATGCCAAGTTCATTATCAATCAGGAACATCTCGTATGTGACATGAAACAAGAATCATGATGATTATAACAGCTTTTAGACACCTTTTTCAAAAAAAAAGTTGCTTTCTCTTTTCCAACAAATCGTCTTTGATGATGGAGACGAGCGGCTTTGATTTACTGTAGAACACAATCGTTATATAGAATCTAATCATTCCCTAATCATAACAACAACATAAGGCATCTCATACATCATTAAGTTTACCAACAATAATCTACCAATAGATAACCTTTCTATATAAGTCTCTTATGGTTTAGCTGTAAAGAAAGCTGTTTCATCTTTAGTCATATTATACACATAATCAGACGTTTTAAGGTCAAGTGGCTGTAGTTCTCTTTAAGACTGAAACTTTTGTAGTAGAATGGTTTGAATATGGATACCGATTGATTCCCAGTGTGGTCGAAGGTTTTTAAATGCCAGTTCATGGAACACAGTGTCTCTACTTACAGCCTAGGTTTGATTCCCAATCAGACTGGTGGCTTTTGTGGCTGAATGGCTGTAAGTGCCACTTTATGGAACTTGGTCTCTCCACTTACAGCCTAGGTTTGATTCCCAATCAGACTGGTGGCTTTTGTGGCTGAATGGCTGTAAGTGCCACTTTATGGAACTTGGTCTATCCACTTACAGCCTAGGTTTGATTCCCAATCAGACTAGTGGCTTCTGTGGCTGAATGGCTGTAAGTGCCACTTTATGGAACTTGGTCTCTACTTACAGCCTAGGTTTGATTCCCAATCAGACTGGTGGCTTCTGTGGCTGAATGGCCGTAAGTGCCACTTTATGGAACTTGGTCTCTCTACTTACAGCCTAGGTTTGATTCCCAATCAGACTGGTGGCTTCTGTGGCTGAATTGTTGTAAGTGCCACTTTATGGAACTTGGTCTCTCTACTTACAGCCTAAGTTTGATTCCAAATCAGACTAGTTGCTTCTGTGGCTGAATGGCTGTAAGTGCCACTTTATGGAACTTGGTCTCTCTACTTACAGCCTAGGTTTGATTCCCAATCAGACTAGTGGCTTCTGTGGCTGAATGGCTGTAAGTGCCACTTTATGGAACTTGGTACCTCTACTTACAGCCTAGGTTTGATTCCCAATCAGACTGGTGGCTTCTGTGGCTGAATGGCCATAAGTGCCACTTTATGGAACTTGGTCTCTCCACTTACTGCCTAGGTTTGATTCCCAATCAGATTAGGCCCTCTGTTATCAATTGTTTTGAAGTGCCAGCTTGTCAACTGTAATTGCCAGCCAGGATAGATTCTAAAGTGAGAAAATTCGCTGGTTCCTTTCCCAACGGTGGTTCTTTTATATACTCTGGGTTCCCTCACATTCTGACAACCCCAATACGAATGGTAGTTGTGATTAGGTCTAAAACACATTACAACACCTCCTTTTGAGTTCCTATCAACAGAAACACCAACTACCCCACTCCAACTACTCACAAGAGATCCCAGCATATAGTAAAACACCAAACAGATGCAATACAAAACCAACTTTTATACTGGCAAAAGGGTGCTGTCACATAGGGAAGAAATTGACCACTGTATTAAGTTTATAATAACCCCTTCTAACAGTTGCAGCAAGCAAATGTATATAAAGAGACTGATAGTGTACATAGCAAAACAGTGAAAGATCTAACAATTTACTTAGCAATACAGTGTCAAAGAATTTTATCAGAAGGTACTAGCCCATCTGTAGTATAGACCCTGAACATTAACTGTAAAAAAGACATATTTCTTAATTGATTTTTTTTTTCACAAAGTATTTTATGAGAGAAAATTACCATGTCATTTGAACTATAGTTGTAAAGAAGTTTTAATTTTGCTCCAAGCAGTCAGAATGTCTCTACATTTTAAACTACTTCTTTTTCATAATTATGATAATTTTAGATGTAAAAGGAATACATTATGTGCTTCGTTTTATATACAGCCCATAAATATCAGAGTTTTTTTATGGAAGAAATACGTTTATGTATTAAAAAGAATGTCTTTAATATGTATTTTTTTTAAAACAATAAAATATCTGGTTTTGTATGATTATATAGTTAGGAGGTTAGTATACATGTACCTTGATACTTGCTTTTATTATCCTCAAATAAATTTATCAGAATTAGCTGGCATTTTAGTGCTTCTTTCTTAAATTGAAAAAGAATGCAATTTTGTCTGATATTTAGTTTGTTGATTAATTTACTGTCGATAACTTGACTTTTAGTTTAATTTCAATAACTTGAAGTGTATGAGATTCCAATATTAACTTTGAGTTTTTCTGGAATGCAATGACTTCAATATTGACATTTGTATATGGGGGTGGGTGGTTGTCAAGAGTTTTCGAATTTGAAACACATTTGGGACCAAATAGTGACTATCAGTTAATCTATTTTCTTTGAGTATCTATTTTATTTGAGACTTCTATTTTATTCAAGTTATGGTTTAATAGGAGTTGCCTATTTTATTCAAGTCATCTATTTTATTCTGAAAAACAATGTTCAGCTGGCGGTATCAAAGTTCCTCTGTACATGTTGGTATTTCTGTATGAAAAATAACCTGTCTATTGTTTTAAAGAAGGTGGATATTTATGACTTTAGTAGGGATATTAACAATTAATCTTGTCGTATTAAATTTTGAATTATTTAAATGTAATGAGTAGAGAAATGAATATGTATTTGACATTAAATGAAATATAACTCACATAAAAAGTTGTGTTTTTTCTCCCTGACTGGTCGTTTTTTCATTGAAAGTAACATGACTTAATTAACAGTTTATGCACATGTCATACAAACAGTAAAAGTAATAATAATGTGCTTTTATCTTCAGAAAAACAACATAAAAATGTAAATGTGTGGTAATTTTACAACAGTCTTTGTATCTCACTTCTATGAATATCAAACATGTTTTGGTACAAGTAAATTTTAGCTTTATCTGTCACAATTTTAATGGAGATGAAGATTATGGAATGGAGATAGAGATTATAGAATGATTTTGTATTAAAGTATTATCATTTCAACTTAAGTTTTAGTAGCAGTTATTCATTATTATGAAGATTTTCATCATATTGTGGGACATCCTTAGTGATAACCGCTTTACTTTTAGATATAAACTACTACATTAGTTGCGAAAATTATGTTCTAAAATAGGAACACATTGATGATGATCATGCTTAAAAATGGGAACACTTAGGTTTGATTATTACTCTAATAGTAGTTGATTATTGTCTAAAATAGGAACACATATATGTTCTAAAACAGGAACACATACAGGTTCATCATGCTTTTAAATAACAACACATTAAAGTTGATCATGGTCTTAAATGGGAACACATGGAATTTGATCATGAAATTGCATGTTCTAAAGCTCGACCTTTACCCATACATTAATGACCTGACCATTTACATGGGAGCACTGATATTTTTTCCACGCAATCTTCAGCCTGTATTAGCCCAATGTTTAAAACATTTGTTCTAAAATTAGAATAACTTTGACGGGACAGATGATGCATGTGCAGTCTTTGCCCAGATCCCGCTCTTGTATTTAGAAATTTGAATATTTTGATGTTGCCAATTGATGAAGATAATGAAGTTTGATTCTACTGATAAACAATACATAAGGGTGTCAAGTTGCAGAGTTATTTAGAGATTTTTTCACCATTATTTCACATATTGTTTTGTATGCAGAACAGAGGACCAAGCTATTTCTTGGGTTAAATATAACAAGCTGGTGACATTAAAAATGTTTTCCAAAAGTAGCAGGTACTCTAATGTACAGTGTACTTCTGTTTTTCAGGCAATGAAATATTTTCTGTCAACATTTAGTTTTCAAAACTATTTCTTTTTGTGTATTTTCAGGCTTTTATGTCACCGAGATATCCTGGTGGTCCCCGAGGACCGGGTCCAGTTAGAATGCCACCTAATCAAGTAGATTTTAATGTAAGTACACTTTAAATGTTGATTTCTGTGTGATGAAGGAGTAGTGGTATAGGGATTTATATGCTAGTTTCAATTCTTCATATTTTAAGCTAACCTTACTTTCAAGTCAGTGTTGCCTGAATTACTATATAGTGTTAAAGCTGCAAGTATTACTATATGATGTTAAAGTTGCAAGTTGAAATGTACAAAAACTGGGTTTCTTTTTGTATTTATGAATTCATTTGCACAAAACTCTTATTATGATATTTTTAAATGAAACACTGGTTGTGCATTTCACCAATACACTATGTTTACAGTCTTGATATGTGTGCAGAACAAATTCCTTTTGGTAATTAATTGCACTTTAACATGCAAAAGACATTCTAGGATATTTTGATAGAGATGTTTTCCATAACAAATGATAAATAAACACATTAAGTCTAATCAACATCGATAATTACAAAATTGTACACAGTATAAAAGAACACATTTTCTGTCAATTTTTCAGGCACCTGGTGGAGGTTCAGGTCAAATGACCATGCCAAACAGTATGGAACCACGGCCTGGTAAGTCAGATTTACATTTACATTTAGTTTATATTATTATAACCTCAGTTTACACTATATTCAAGAAAACTATTTTGTTAAAGTACTGTATTGATAGAAAAAGTTATAAAAGTTTTGGACAGTTGTAAAGTATTATAAGTTGGAAGCAGTTTAGAATCAGAAGTATGTTGTGAGTTTTCTTATTAAGTCCTGGTCAACCTTGAGAAGATGACGATGTCTCTGCCAGAACAAGTTCAGTATAATAAAATGAAGTGGAAACTGTCTATACAGCCCAGTCAGTTTAGAATCAGAAGTATGTTGTGAGTTTTCTTATTAAGTCCTTGTTAACCTTGAGAAGATGACGATGTCTCTGCCCGAACAAGTTCAGTTTAATAAAATGAAGTGGAAACTGTCTATACAGCCCAGTCAGTTTAGAATCAGAAGTATGTTGTGAGTTTTCTTATTAAGTCCTTGTTAACCTTGAGAAGATGACGATGTCTCTGCCCGAACAAGTTCAGTTTAATAAAATGAAGTGGAAACTGTCTATACAGCCCAGTCAGTTTAGAATCAGAAGTATGTTGTGAGTTTCCTTATTAAGTCCTTGTAAACCTTGAGAAGATGACAATATCTCTGCCTGAACAAGTTCAGTATAATAAAATGAAGTGGAAACTGTCTATACAGCCCAGTCAGTTTTGAATCCAAAATTCACAAAACCTCAAACCTATTAAGGCAGGTGTTAATCTAGAGAGCATGTCAGCATGTTTACCTTACAAGCATACAGTGGAGACTATACAGTCCAATTCAAATTTAGCGCAATAAACTACAGTAGAACCTGTTTATACAGCCTAGTTCAAGAGCAGTTTGAAATCCGAAGTACACAAACCCTTAAAGATATTGAGACAGGTGTTATCTAGAGAGCTTATCTGCATTGTTACTTACAAGCATCACTGATAAAACTACAATGAAACCTATCTGTGTGACCAGTTTTGATAGCTGTTTTGGATCCAAAGTACACAGAGCCAGTAATGTTGTTAGTTTATATTCATTGTCAGTTAATTAGTTTTGTCAGCACCATTACCTAACGAGTAACATCTGATAAAATATTGTACATGTTAACAACTCATTACTGAAACTGTCACACAATCTGTATATATATCAAACATACTACACAGTTTTTGTTGGGTATAAATTGCCATGATGCAAGTAGCATTATGTCAGAGTAAAAAAAACTTTTACTACCTTGTACACTTGATAATTTCTTGACTCTTGTGCAGTAGCAGAATCCATAGAATTTTTCTCTTTTTTCCCTGTACATATAAAAAAGTTTTCCATTGAAACGGAAATTCCATAAAGATATTCATGAAGAAAAGTCTGTTTTAATAAATGATATATAACTGGAAACCAGTCGTCCCTAGTGCATTTATTTTAATTATTTTTGTATTAATGTATCTTCAGTAATACCTACACAGATCACCATCCTGTACCTCATATATACTAGGTACTAAATAGACAACAGTTATATACACTACATAAATGTTTTAAATATCTCACCATGCATAAAAATGTCTACTTCCATTTGTGAATTGTTAAGAAGCCAACTAGAAAAATCTCCCCAAATGCCAAACATTACTCTCTCCTCTCTTCTTTTATTTCGAATGTGTAGTCAAGATATGATGTTCAAGAGCGTGAAAAATGAGCAAACAGGAAATTACTTAGAGGAAAAAAGAAAACGTATAACTGTAAAAAGTTAAAAGGAATCAACCCCCAATATTGTCATGCAGCATAAGGCTATAATTCTATGTATCTGGATGATTTCAAATGACATAAAGCACTGAATTTTTCTTTAATGTTACCGACAGCTGCTGTTTAAAGCTGCAACAAAAACAGAAATCATCAAGGAGTGAAATACAACTATATTTATATCAATAATAACAGTGTATAGATCTCCTCCAAACTTAACACAAGAACACAGTAGTCAACCAACTTACTTATTGAAAAATCTTCATTGGCATTCAGGCTTGAAATAGTCTTGTCAGATGGAAAATTGCACTTTGATTAATCAAATAATCAGTGTCATGAGGTTTCTTTACATCACTCTCTAAGTGTTTATTTTGGCCTCTTAGCCTGCTGTTTGATGTAGCCACAAAGGCCTGTGATGTAGAATTGCTACAGAAGCTGTGTATGACAGATTACAGTTTAATTACGCTGTTTCTACTGATTCTTAAAGGAAGATGAATAAGGAATCACTCTTCTTGCCCGTCTTCCTGTTTTGTCTTGTCAAAATATTTGAAACAAAGTTTCTGAATTTATTGTAAAATATTGGAAACAAATTTCTTAATTCATGTTCCTTAAAATTTTCTGGTAAAGTTTTGGACTAAAATTTCTAATACTTTATATTAATAACAGAACACACGCACCGACATGGAGGACATACTCTTGATGTCCATACTGGCTTTGTTAATCCTCAAGACCTTTCTACATGTATTTTACATGTATTCTCACTTCAATTCAAAAACATTGAAATGAAATTCGTATTTACATAACAGGTAAAAAGGATATTTGCACTCCCTGTATAATCTGGAAAAGTTAATTTATTTCTAAAGGGACATATGATACAACTTATTTGATTTTCTTTATTGAAAACATGATTCTTTTTCATGATATTGGAGATTTTATTGCCAAATATATTACCATAACTGAAATATTGTGTTTTTCATAAGGAAAACATTTGATACATTTGTCATATGAGATTGTTATACAAATAATTGTGCAGAATGTTTATATGTACAAAAATGTATATATGAAATATATTCAATCACCCAAATTCATATGAAAAGTGATATTTTTTAAGTGTAGATAGATATGTTGTACTAGGTAAAGCTCTGCAGCTGTTCTATCACACCTATTGGGTCATGCATTTCTGATGTAATTATCTGTATTGTATGTTGATTTAGTACTTGTTTATCAAGCAGAAAAATAATTTATTGAATTAAAAATGACATTAAGAATAAAATATATTATATATTGAATTTGGAAATTAGAAATAATTGATTTGCTTTAGAATGTAGGTGAGCAATATGTTGAGATCTATACTGAAAATATAGCTTTATTGACATGTTACAAATGTAATTTTTATATGAAATAGATTGAACATAACTTATATCAAGCTGCCACCAGCAAGGCACTACCTGTTTTGCAAAGAAAAAAATAATGTAATTCCTGTATGTTTGCTCAGAAGTCATCATTTTGTCTGTCATTGTTTATTCAAATTTTGTCTTGTGTTCTTTTATCTTTCACCCTTCCTTTACTTTATGAATGGAAGAATCATCATTTTAATAGATGTAACTTCTTATGAGAGAATCACTTCATCAAGTTAGTGCCTGAGTAATGCATAGAGAGTTGTTCATTAGCTAGCTTCTGAGTTTCTAAGAGAGGCATGAATTTAAAGATACACATTCTGTTGTTGATAAAATGTACAAAGGTTTTAAACTGAACTATATTTAATTTGGTGTTAATTGTCACATAATCTTTATATAAAAGGCTAATATTTATATATCTTAATTGACACCAATGAATACAAATGGAATGTTTACACACATAGGTTAAATGATTTATTTTACACTCAAGGGACACATTAATAGTAGATTTACCGTCTCAACCCCCCCCCCCCCCCCCCCCCATTCCCTTAATGTAATACCTGTATGTCCTTAAATTTTAAAATTGGATATTTAGCATGTTTCCCCATATCATGTGAGGTATTTCATATGTTAGATTGCCTATTCATGAGAACATTTAGTGAAAATAATACTTCTCAGTCTGTTCAATGCTTTTAAAATTGAACTGTTTCCTTTACTTTTTAAATGGACTAACCCTTTCCCCTCTTCCTCCTGGCTTTCCCATCCATCTCTATCTTGACCGTTCCCTAGGCCTCCCCTTCTGGTTGTTCCTTTCCCTCTTGGCTGTCCCTTTCCCCATTCCCTCTTGGCTCTCCTTCCGGTTGTCCCCTTCCCCTCCCCTTCTGGTTGTCCCCTTCCCCTCCCCTTCTGGTTGTCCCCTTCCCCTCCCTTTCTGGCTGGCCCTCTCCCCGTTACCTCCTAGCTCTTCTTCTAGTTGTCCCCTTCCCCTCCCCTTCTGGGTGTCCCTTTAGCTGTAAATTTTCCCTTTATTACTTTCCTTTTACATGTACATGTAAACATCATTTATTAGTTAGCTTGATTCTTGAGGAAATAGGGTAAAGTTTTGAATGAAATGAAAGCAATCTAAATGTTAATATAAGCCTTGCTGTATTTAATATCAATATGTTGACTATTAATTCTACATTTGTCTCATATTCTCCATTCATCTATACATGAAATCTAAATGTTCTTGATTGTGTATTAAATACAAATTAACCTCACAGTTAGAAATGTCGGTCAGGTACAAGATTGGGCCATTACATTAATACTTAATGATGAAACAGAGAAGAAGTCAGTTGGGCCAACTTGACTTCTTTTTAGGCTGTTTCAAGTCAGAGAGGATACCTAGGGAGAATTTTTGGACCAAACACAGGGTTCAAACATTTCACCCAGTCTTTAGGTTTATCACCTGTTACATTTCAGTCAGATCTGTTTCATTTCGTAAATAATCTTATATGTTATTATACAAAATATCAGAAATTTCATATATTCAATGTTTAGATTCTGACCAGTTATAATTTTGGTCCAATCTCAAAAAATTGGCCAAATGGTATTTATTCCCTGCCTTATATTTCATAAGGAAAAAGCCAGAGAGAAATATTTGTTCCCTGACTTATATTTTATAAGGAAAAAGCCAGAGAGAAATATTTGTTCCCTGACTTATATTTTATAAGGAAAAAGCCAGAGAGAAACACCATTAATCCTCACCACACCAACAAACTTTGCTCCTTGGTAGGGTAGATGTCTATCTTAAGTCTTACTCTGTCTCAAGGTATTTCCTGTATTCTGTAAAGTATATAGCTTATATATTTGATATCTCTGTGTAGTTTCTACAGATGAGCTATTAAAGGCCCACATTTATATCTATTATAGACTGGTCTTTTGTTATGAACCTCTGGGGAAGCCAGATTATCTAAGTGACTGTTTGTCTGTTATCTATGAAGAACAGCTATTTCTGCAAGTCAAGTCCATTTTGTGTGAATGGCTGAATAATTTTGATAAAGTTGTGTATAAAAGCTTTATAATTGAATACAGATTTGCATTGAGTGATGAGAAAAATACATAACTTGATTGTTCTACAGAGAAAAACCAACAGTTTCTTTACATTCAGTGTGTGATAACATGAATTTTACAGTAGGGGTTACTTTATTTTAAAGGTTTACTAAAACTGGTAATAGTCAAAACCGTTGATATCATAAGTTTTACAGTAGGGGTTGTTTTAAAACTATTAAATTTATGTTGCTACTGTCACAGTCTTGTCATAAATCTATATTTTTATGTGAAAAATAATGGGAGATAAGTAATATGAGTGTTGATATGAATGGACATTAAAGTTTAATACTAAATTCAGATTTTATCTTAGTTTTATATTTGAAGAGAATCCTATAGTAGTTATTTATCACAGTAAATAAGTTTCTGCTTTATTTTTCCACACTAAATATTTAAATGTAAATTTAAGAAAGTTATTTTTTGTTGAGAAGGAAAATAATATTTATCATTTAAATTTGAATTGTACTGAAAGTTGAAACCTACTAGACACCCCAACAATCCATCTTTTACATGCACACACACACACACTTCATTTCTTTACATACCTTGCTGTAAGACATTCAGTATTCCTATGTGTATCTGTAAACTACCCATCCAGACTGTTTGCATGTTTAAGTAAAATTCCAAGTTTATACAGCCTTCTCTCATATTTCTCTAAGCTTTATCCATTATTTAGCTAGCTATCTCTATTCATGATAGTTTATCTTGGAGGACTTGACAATTATTTTAGATGAGATTTTGTGATGATGAGAGATTGTCTGTCACAGCTTTAAAGAGCTGATATGGCAATAGATCTCCTTGTATGATACCCGCTGCTGACTGTCAGATAATCAGAGTATAAATAAAACTCACATAATATCTGTTACTCTCCTTCATCTGTCTGTATGGAGAGATCTTGTCCCAAATGATTACCACAATTCTACAGTTTAAAAAAAATAATTTAAAAATTTCTGCATCAAGCACATCTTGATTACTATTCAGGTTCTCAAATAAAACTTCCAGATCAAACACATCTGGGCATCTCTTGAGGATTTTTTAATCTCTGTAATCAGGGTAATTGAGACATTACTTCTGTTACTTTAGAGATATGAAAAATTAGTTTTTATGTTTTTCTTGAACATGTTTAGAAATTGATTTTACAAAAAAGCTGTTATATGTCCTACCTTGAAACACACACACACACACACACACACACACACACACACACACACATCACAAAACACATTACATACACACATGATCTCTTACATACTTACACATATTACATATAAAGTGCCAATTAAATTTATAAGAAAATTAGCTCACTTTTCTATGAGTCTGTCTTGAGTCTGTTTGTCTTTATCCTTGATGTCTTCAATATTTTCTACCATATTTCAATTTTTCTGGTCTACTATTAGCCTCCTCTTTGTAACTATTTCCGTGCTAGTAAAACTATATGCATTGATGTTGTGCATTTTAATTTGTGTAAGCAATATTTCCTGAATTTACATACAGAATTGAAATTCTGAGATTTCAATAAAGATATCCCATTGAATATGTCTCTAATCAAGCAACTATATCACAGTACTATTGTTCGAAAAAAACAATCTACATTTTTCCTTCAAATAACAAAATTATTTCTTTATATTCCAATGTTTCAACATAATATATTAAATTCCCAGAAACTCCTTATCCTCATGTTTCAATTTGAGTGTAAATTTTTCCATTTTCCCATTTATTTATTCCTTTTGTTGCAGTAAGTCTAACTTTTGACATTGAATGATTTCAGCTTGGTAATATGACTACTATCTGTCGTTATCTGTGTGTATAACAAAACTCATACTAATGCTCTCTGCCAGGTTTACAGGCATACAGACATACATAAAACATTTCTAGTCAATTTTATGTTAATATACATTTTAATTTTTTCTTTTATGATAGAGAGATGATACATATTTTATATGACAATATTTCATTTTGATTCTCATAAAAACATCCATTTGAATGATATCTGTTTCACGTCATGACTTCACCTCGCAGTATTAATATCCTAGCGTTTATCACAGCTCAAGGAAATACTGAAGACTTTTAATTGGTTTTCCCATGTTTAATAATAATCACCACGTTTTTCTTGGTTAACATTTTGTTCAGCTGAGACACAAGTAGACTTTTGATCCAATTGATATCAATAAAAGGTTAAAGGAGTTTTGACTGTTTGATTTTCTTCACAACTCCTGCTTTATAATCAAGTCAGGGATGTGTTTCAGTAATCAAACACTCAGTAAATCACAGTGGCTTCTAGCAATTACTTGTCTTTGATAGTTTTGGCATGTTTTTTTTTTCTTGATGGTTGTTAAATTCCAACATTCCAACATCTGGCTTCTTGCACTGAATAACAACTATTTGTAAATGTTTGTTCATTGTGACATCATGATGTACTAATAAAACAAAACAAATCATTGCTTAAAGTAAAAGTTGTGATCGTTGGCTCCTTCATTAATTTGAGTACAAGCAAATAACATTTACCTTTAGCTCCATTTGATTCCATGTGTTTTACTTCAATGCCTAAAAATAGAGAAAAACAACATTGTAAATGTGTCAGTCTATTCAGGGTGAATGTTTTCAATGGATTGTTTGTGAATCCGACAGCAAAAAAAATACCTCATCAAATATGTTAATGCTAACTTAGAACTTAAAAAAAAATGATATTAAAAAAATAAAAATAAATCTTAGTAGTTCTCTTAAATATATCCTGTTGTGAGATTTCAGCAGCAACTGAATTGTTATACCTAGAATAACAAAATATATGTAAATATATCTCTATTGTGACATTAATGAACTATCTGAAGTGCAGATAAAGTCATCATTCTTTGAATGTCAAGCTGAAAAATGACATGTTAATATTTTGTCTGTGGTTCACTCTAGTCATTTATATGCCAACACCATTGCTCATGTTAAGTATGTGTGTTTATTAAATATTTTGATGGAACTACAGAGGCCATTAATCCTCATTTATCTAGTGTAAAAGTCATAAATCCAGCACGAAACATTCCATTTTCCTTCCCCAGACAAGTGGGTTCTCCATGAAAATATGTGTTTAAGGAGTTACAAAAAGAAACAAGTAAAAATTAAACTCTTAGTACTGAGGAGAGAGAAAACACTTAAAGGCTGAAGGTAGGCATGATCTAAACAAAAATAAATGTGTATAAAAGAACAAGAGTGATTTAACTTGTCAATACGAAGAAGAGAACTCTTTAGTGAAAAATAGATCTTGAGTACCAAGAGGTGGAGTAATGATGTTTTACGTCTTAGTCTAGATTCTGTCGCCTATAAAGAGGTCGTAAGTTCTTTGAGAAATCAATCTTGATTCTACCACTGTTATTTGGACAAGGAATCTGAGAGACTTCCTCACACTGGATTTGCTGAGTGGTGTTTCTGACCTTGGTGACAAGAGGCACTGTAAGCTGTTGTTTAAAGCCAGTGTCACCAAGGTCTTGTCTCGTTGATTACCAAGGCGATCTCTTAGTTACGAGGAGAGAGAAAATACTTACAATACATGTACATAATTATCAGATCTCTTGACAAGAAAATAACATGCTCAAAAACTCATTAAATCAAAGTTATGTATCTGTGTAATTAAAACAAGATAGTATACATCAGAATATAGTTTATATATATAGATACCTGTTAACTGTGAAGTCGTGTCTGTCTCTATGTACTATCCTTGGCTTTAATCAAACTATACTGGTAAAATAAATCCACAGGATAGGAGTTTTATGTCAATTTCCATTAAAAACATTAATTTTATCCAATATGTGCCCAGCATAATATTACATGGGGATTGATATTAGATGCAATTTAAAATCCACTAGGATATAATGCATGGTAAATTGATCCAGAAAAAGGCTGTATAGATATATATCTAGTAAAAAACCTCTTTGATACTGTTCAGATTACATTTATTATAAATTTTACACATACTGGTATTTATAAATGGATTTGAACATCTGAAATAGAAGTTTCACCTTCCCTATAATGGGAATTTGGTACAAGTTTTCTTGTTTAAAGTTGAAAACGATAAAAATGTTTTATGAGCCTTTTCAAAAACAGATTAATTACACATGGTTCTTGTTTAACATGGAACATAGGAAGGTAATTATGTGACTAAATGCTTATTTTTTAAGCTACACAGGCTTTCAATGATATTTTCCCCTCTGTTGTTCGATAATGTAAATTAAAAAATCTTTAAATGTTTATTCTGTTCTTATAATTGGATATTGAAATGAAGCCTATGTAATTACAAATGTAAATCTAATTCCCAGTGTCTGAATTGGAAACTGGTCTATACAACAGCTGTATGTGACAATAACTATTTTGTTCCTGTTTGGGGTTTCTGTTTCTGTCTTATTTACACTTGTCATACCTGGTGTCTGGGTCATTATCAGGGGTTTGAAATGAAATCTTAAGTGTACACTTTCAGTCCAGTATTGACAACATTTGATTTGCATACTGTCATGAATCTTAAAACAGGAAGATGGTTTACTTCTGCGTAGTATTATGCAATTCAGTGTCATTTTCAAAATAACTCTCATACGATGTCTGTCTATATAAATAAACTTCACCTTTGAAAACATTTACAAGATGTTCTTTAGCAGGATTTCTCAAAGGTATAAAGTGTCATCTTACAACTGGCAATGTCTCTCGCGTTCAAATCCCATGCAGGACATATCTCAATGTCATCTCATATTTCAAAGGCCCCAATCGATTTTTTGGGGTACTCTGGTTTCCTCCACCATTTCAAAACCAACTGCTTTATGTAAGTGAAATAGTCTTGGTTTGTCAAAAAACGTGTCACGGTGAGCTTGGCACGCTAAAGAACCCTGCTGTATAATGCCATCAGCGCAATGCACAGGCAAAATTTCTGCACCGCCTATAGCTGGCGACGTCGGGATATAAGTGAAATATTCTTGACTGGGACGTTAAACACCATTACTTAACTCATCTCTTTCTGCCAAGACTCGGACCCCACTCAGGGCAGATCCTAGAAAGTTTTCTCTGGTTACTCCTGTTTCCTCCACCATCCTGAACTGACCACTTCAATATAAGTGAAAGATTTTTGACAGGGGATAAATCTCCATTAAATCACTCCACTTTTCTTTCAGAATCAGATAACAAGTTAGTGCCATTAAGATTCTTAACTGTTCTTTTACTTAATTTATATAATTTTATATGCTGTAAACGTAATAAACCCTTCTTTGTTGCTTTTATTTGCACTTAAACCAGAAAAAAAGAAAGTTTTTGAGAGATAATTAGGAAAAGTAAAAGTAACATTAAGTTTGTGCTTATTGATTTGTCTGGGAAAGAAAAAAGAACATACAAAGAGAATTGTGAGGTCATTACATAGGGGGTAATGTCAAAGAAAAATACAAAAGATGTAGGCATTATTTTATATAAAAAGGGAACTTTATATTGAACAGAAGTGCTACTGTATATTGACGTAGTTTAGAGTTTGATAAGATAAAATCTCATAATGCAGAGAATCTTAAATAAATTATAATGATGATTTCAATGTATTGATATAGTGAAGAGCCCGAGATAAATAAAAACAGAAAGAAAGAAAAAACAATATTAGTTAAGTTTGGTAAATGGTTCTGGCACTTGCTATGGTTTAGTAATCAAAGGCAAAATAAAAATAAAAGGAATGTGTCTAAATAATACTTATCACAACAGACTATATCGTGTATTGAATAGCAGCGTTAAAAGTATCATGCAAGAACGATATCCATTCTGATAATGCCCCAACATAACAGCTTTAATGCATTTTATGTTTGGCTTGTCAAACAGTTAAGAGATGGATTATATTCATTGTGTGTGCACTTGTCCAATTTCCCCTGTTTTATATGTATAGTCTAGTACCCAGCTCTCATGGCCACAATAAGTAAATGGTTTACATTTTCCCAAGTTCTCTCCCTTTGTTATGGCCATAGCCATATTTCTAGCTTTGATTTCATGTTTTGTGTTTTCATTTTCTCTTCATTTGTAATGGTCATTGCTTTACTTTCAATTGTGAATGTGTACAGTGATACTCTGTGTTGTTTGGTGTTGGTGTGTTGTTAAACTGTCTGTAAATATTCTAGAATGAAGATAATTGCATGTGTCGAGGTATCCAATGCTGCTTAGTTTAAAACATATAACATAAAAATGACTAGGATTTATAAATTAATATGATAGCTGTATCAAATTACTAAATAAAAATGAATTTATAGATTTGTATGTAAATGTCTTTTGAATAATAAAATACATACCTTTTTGCACCTTTTCCCATTGGTAAGCTTTCAAAGTATCCATTGCCAACATGATGGTTGACTCCAGTCTTTACTTAGTTTCCTGGGTTTCCTCATTTATATTCCTCTTTCCTTTGTTATTTCTCTTGTACTTTTTCCATAAGCTACATAGCTTGTAGTCCATACCCACATGTTCTATTTCTTTCTAGCTGTCTTGTTCTTACATATCCACAGCCTGTCTGTTTCTGTGTCTCCATTTCCATGCAGTGGTCTGTTCTTGCATATTCCATGTCCTGTCATGCCTAGATATATATAAAGTTAGATCATTTGACAGTGTCTCCTAAGTTGACAAGATGATCTTAAAGCCTGGTTTATCTGCTCAAATTTGACTTTAATATTTCCGTCTTTCTTGGTTATTAAAAACGGTAAGCTTCTATTCCAAAGTGATGCCTTGTGGGTAGAATTAGTAATTAAATTCGGATTTTTGTTGATTGTTCTCTGTGACAAGTGGAAAATTGCTTATGAAAATATTGTATTTATGGCAGCTTGAAGTGGTTTAGTTTTAAGTTGTGTAGACAAGAGATAAAAGCTTGGAATTGCTAAAGCCCTGTGGAGTACATGTTATATACAGATACTGTATACATAAAGCCATTCTATCATGATTAAGGATTAGGCCATTTCTACTTGCTTTGTAGAACACAAAAATGAGGAAATCTCTAGAATTTTTTCTGCTATATCTGACAGAACTGTTTGTTTAAAATGCGTGATGAAAAACTTTTTCATTTTCCAATTTCCATAAAATATACATGTGCCAACAACCATGGAATGAAGAAGAAAAAGGTTAAAAGGAAAAAATGTTTTGATTTAAATAGAAACTTAAGTTGGTTAGTTGATGGGGGGAATTATCAGAAATGTCTATGTTTGTGACAGATTCTATTAGCCGTTGAGCACTATCAGGTAATGGGATATAATGTCGATAACATATACCTAAGTGCTCACGATGATTACACAGAAACAAGTAAATTGCTTTAACAACTGTTTGAGAATATGGTATGTTAATGAAATAGTAAGGAAAAAAATCAGCCAAATATTATTACTTCATGTATTCTCCGGGCTTTTCAATTATTTTTTGATCAGATAGTTTAGGCTCAAACTGTTTATATATAGAAAGAAAATGTTGTATCAATGGAGATGTCGGAATATTTAAAGTAACCGTGAGTAGGAGGTAACCTTGGCATGTTTGGAGGGTCTTGTGAAATGATCCGTCTGTCCAGAGTCCTGGGAACGGAGAGACTGGTTATCTCATGATGAAAGAAAATGAACCTGTATGATTTGGTATCTAAGTTATACTGACCCTAACTATCACATAATGTTATACAGTGGAACCTTGTTAAACTGGATATGTTTGAATGTCCTTTTGAAATGATCCACCCATCTAAGGAATCCTGGTGATTGTATGATAAGATGAAAGAAAATCAACCCAAATGTGTGGACATGTTATGCTTGCTCTGTCTATCACAATTTTTGATTGCAGTATCTTTGAATTGTGTGATATTTGAAATAACCCTTCTGTCTTAATGACACATAGTAAATCCCATGATATGAGAAAACCATACTATTTAATTGTTACTCAGGTGCTGAGAAATCTTCAAAAAAGGGTTATTTCTTGATGAAAGCTGTTCGTTAAAGTTCTGAAGTCATAGTAGTCAATCTACCGGTAGTTAACAGTGTAACGTGCATCTCTTTTAAAATATCAGTTAAAATTTGAGACAAAAATACTTGGAAAATAAATTTCTGAACATTCTGGCATCAAGTACAAGACAAAAACCCAAAATCAAATGGAAATTATCTGAATGATGGAAATTATATATAGATTTATATGAAGAAGAGAAAAAAAAAAAACACTAAGCATTCCTTCTATTGATTGAGCTGTTTTGTTATCTTTAGTAATTTTAAGAATTACATTTATAAAGAGAGATAAAATCATCTCTACTTGAATGATAGAAAACCTTTTAATATGACACATGGGTACATTTAATTTTGATATGAACAATTCTAAAAGAATGGCATTTCTTAATGTATTTCCTGTAATTGTTTTTAGTTGTAATAACATGCATGTATATTGGCAGCATGAGTTAATAGAAATGGCGTGGTGTTTCAGATTCTTTTTATATTCCAGAGTTTGAAGCGAGAGAGTAAAGAAACGAAATAGGAGGTTTCAAATCGGTGAAAGATACGCATTAAACAAAGTCAATATAAAATTGTAATATGCCATGATACACGGAAATCAAAATTCATCCCATCATTGATATTAAATAACTTCAATAAAAGAATGTGACTGTATAAATTCAGAACTATCCAATTTCTATATATCATTTGTAATATTAAAGAGAATAATACATCAGAAATATATACCTCTCAGATGTGTCACTAAAATTGAATTGTTTCATTTAGAGAAATTTTAAACTTGGATCACGGCAGAAACAAAAATATGAAACTTCTAGTATGCCTTTAATATTGCATAGAATTTGTTTTTACATGTTCAATGTTTCATGAAAAGAATGAATTGCATTAGAAAATTCACCAGAGGCAAATTATATGTAAGCAAGTTCTTCTAAGCAAGATATTAAATGGTTTTAAGTATTCATCGCAAAAACAGATGCAGTGATTTAACATTGCATGTTAAAAAATAGTTCTTTTTAGTTACGAAATTATCCTTAAAGCAATCTCTATAATACATCTCATGCATATATTAAAATGAATTTTGGATGTGAATTATTCCATGATGAAATCCTAACTTGATCTAATGTTTGTTTCAATTGTTATTAGACCTGGAGTATAGTTTCCTATGGCAATATTTTTTTTCAAAGTCCATTGTTTTCATGAACTTATTACATTTAAATAGTAAAACATTGATAAAAGGTACTGAAATGATTTCTACTGTTGATATAGCTTGGTATAAGAGTTATTTTCCTTTTTTAAAACATCAAACGATTCTTTTGTTCTATATACTCCCAGTTTTCATGATAAAATTAGGCTTGGTTTGTAATAGTTTCTTTTATCATAGGGATCAAAGCTTTAGAGAATTGATTTTAAAATCTCTTAACACACAATGTGATGATATAAAATTACTCAAAAATGTTAAATAACCAGAGTTGTGTAGAAAGAGTAGAAAGTTTGGTAATAGTGTTAACACCCAGGCAAGATTTTGTTTCACTGATAAGAAGTTGGTCAATTCTGGGATAATGAAGGAAACTGACTATCCCAAGGAAAAAACCAATATTCTCCATGTTTAGTGAGCTGTTGGTGTAGAAAGAGAAGGGATTGGAGTAATTGTGTTTACAGCCAGGTAAAAAAAAATTCACTGATATGAAAGAGGCCAGTTCCGAATCTGAAGTACCCAGAACAGAGCAACCTTCTGCAAGTTTACAAAATATAGTGACTTACCTCCCCTGTTTTCCATAACACTTTCACCATACACAGTAGATAATGGATCTTCAACAATCCTTCAACAGAAAACATATGCGTTAGACAAGATGTAGCTACCACCTGTTAAATGGTATTACTAGCTTTCTTCTAATTAACAAATTACACATTTTACTAATCAGCTTCTGTCTGTCTGTCTACAGAACCTGTTAGAAGTTTGTATACACATAGCTTTTATATACAAAAATGACTTCATGTACACCTTGTAAAACAGTAGATTAGAGTAATGGTGTAGTTTTACACCCCAGTCAAGATTCTATCACTTACTTGTATATGAAGGCTGGCAGTCCTGGTATGGTGGAGGAAACCTGATGGCTTGGAAAAATCAAAACCTACCAAAGCTTCTCACACTATGATCTTCCTAGTGGTATTTTATCCTAGGCATCAAGAAGCACTATGATTCGTTAGTGTGTGCATTAGACCAATTGGCCACTAAGGCATCAGCTTGTAAAAGAGTCCGATTTTCCCGTATTAGAGTCGGATTTTCTCATGAATACTCACTTCAAAAGGATTTCTATAAGATATGATTATAAAAGTTTATATTGATATATATTTCCAGTTATCTAGGAATCACCATGGGTTTATAGACATGATTTCTGTTTTGTATTATTGAGAGAGAGCTGATATCTTTATATTCCATGCCAAACAGTATAAGTTATTAATGTATTCACTTTGTGAGGTTATCATCATTTCTCTCTTTTTTCTGGTTTTTACATAAAAAGACTGTAGCTTGAATAAGCAATGTGTGATATATACTGATAGAAAATTGGTTGTAATTCAAACTTTTAAACATAACAAACCTTTTAAAGAGCGCTGGCAGTTTTATGTTGAAATGTTAGTAAAAATCCACTTAACTGGCTGAATAACGCAGCTCTTTGATTGATAATAGGATCCACTCCGTATTTACATGTGAGTAAAACATCTAACATGTAATATCAATCTAGACAAAATCTTTTTGTATATATCATACTTCAGGGATATATGATTGCTTTTGATTTTTATTGACATTAAAAAGAGATATTTTTTCTCCTGATAGTAGTCACCTTCGGCAAATGTTTGTAATTTAATCATTTTATTTTTTTGCCTGATTTATAGCTTAAAACCTTCTATATATAAATTCCCTCATTTCTTTCTTTTTTGTTTCTTTAATTTTTGCCTGAATGATATTTAAAAAAATTATATATCAATTTCATTCCATTCTTTATTTCTTTTTTTTTCAATTTTCAATTTTATTATTGAATTATCTAAACACACACACAATAAGTGCAGACTGCATAATATTTTAAAAGTTATTAGATTTAAACCCACTGACTGTTTATATTAATACAGGATGTTGGATGAAAGATTTTAATATAAAAACATTTAAGTATGAAGTATGATGCACTGGGATTAAATTATATCAATTTTGAAAAAAATAAAAAACCTCTAGGAATGTTAAATTAATATTTACTCAGGTGAAATGAGTTTTCATGGTTAATATTTAACAGCCCTGCATGTGTAAAGAGAATTAGGTTTAATATTGAAAGTTTGTTACATTATCCCTGCTAATAATCTGGAAAATGTTGATTTAATATGGGAATGCCAATTATTACAATTTAGAAAATTCTGAATTATGCTTCAGCTGTGGTTACTGAATGTTAGAGAGAGAGAGAGAGACAAATATATTCAAAATACATATACAATTAAAAGCAATATAAACAAATAAAGTGTACTTACTATGTACCGGTATGTGCCATATATAAATGGATCAGTGTTATAGTATGCTATCCCTCACACTAAGTGTCAGTAATGTGTAAAGTCACACAGGGTTATATACTATATATATATTTGTATATCTATCATACACAGAGTCTCATTACTATTGGTAGTAGTAAAAATTGATTGACAACTTAATGGGTCACAGGGTACTGATGGGACTTAGTTGTTCTCTTTCTGACTTTTCCTAATCAGAACAAACACATGAAAAGAGAGAACGAAAGATACAAAGATTGATTTACCACAGACATTAAAGTGACACTTATTCTACATATTTGCTTGGTCACACACACACACACACACACACACACACACACACACACACACACACACACTATAACAACAAAATAAACTGCAGATGCTTTTTACCTGAAATATGAGCTACATAAGAGGATGTCTTTTCATTAATCCACCAGTTTATGATAGCAATATACATTATATATATACATTTTACCTTACTTTTCTGTGCAGTATCCAGAATGAGCGAGCCCACTACCATTATATACTCCTATGTATTATCCTCATTCAATCTACTGTAAGCTTTAATCTTCCTGAAGCTTTAATCTCCATGTATAGTTTGATATATTAATAAAATCCATTAGAAACCCTGAGCTAGCACATAATTTGTTCTTCTATTCAGTAATACTGTTATATATACTGGTATAAGTATACATGTTCTACATGATAATCAGCTGTGTTTGACAGCCTCTGAAGCCACTGTCCAATGTATTGCTATATAGAGAAAAACTCAGCAAAGATTAAATTTCCACATGAATTCATTAAACCCATATTTTCTCTGTCTGTTTTTCATGACTTTTCATTACCTTATTGTAATCAGGTAAAACTCTAATTGAGCCTTTCAAAATGTTCTTACAACTATGATAAGTTCTATCCATGAGCAAATACAAACTTGGGGAACAATATAAACATTATTTTATACCACTTAACATTATCTTCCACCAATATACTTGATTTTAGTTATTGTGTTATATTATATATGACATAGTTGTTCTACTACATCCACAAACAAATCTGTTGTCATTGGTATAAAGAGTTGCTGCAGCTAGTTAATTATCTATGGAATTTCAGATAATTTTTATGTCTGAGGCTACCTGAGAGAATTATTCAATTTACACTTCTGTCAGTAAAATCTGATACAAGAACATAATCTCCAGTCTTCACAATCAACACAGCAGTCAAACATATCTCCTCATTTTCCTTGGCGAATCTTTTCATTTCTGAGCAGAACTAGTACACAAAATTATGTCTAGAAATTTGTTATGGCAAATTCCCTCTCCATGTCAGGAGCACCTGCAGTGTATCTTAATTGGTTTTTATCCAATGACAAGCATTTTGTGAGATAATTGTTACTTCTGATGTTAAAATAGTGTGACTGTTGAGAAATGTGTATATAAACCCTGGTTCTGAAGGGCTTATAATCAAGTCTCTCAATAATCAGCCTGTGTGTGTGAGAGAGCTGTTTCTGTAGGGTCACTCCACATCAAGCTGTGTGTCTTAAGTATCAAGCAAGTCTTGATTGATGAAAGTAATAAAAACCCAGGAATGTAAATTATAGTGACAAATGAATTTAAATTGAATCCTTGAGATTTAAGTCTTTATACAAAAAATTTAAACAAATTATGTAAACACAATTCTGATTGGTTTATTTGTACAGCGTAAAACTTTGATGCACTTAAGGCTTGTAATTTCTTATTTTCAAGGATGGGTATTTCAAAGATGTTCTTCTTATAACATTTATTTTAATGTTAGTGTGTTGTTTTTTTCTCCCATTTAGGATTCACATATCATTAATAGATTGATAATACACACACATTAAGAGTGCTCCAGATATTTGTGTATAAATCTGGTCAAACAAAATAAAGTGATGTTTGTTGATGTTATGTCTTTACAACCTCTTTCTATTTTATTACTTGTGTATCCTGTACTTCTGGCATTCCTAGATAGCCTTGTTTTATGCTATATGGTATAAATCAGTTGTCTCAGCTGGGGTATTCTCATAAACTACAACAAGTGTATGGACTCTATAAGTTCTCTGAGATATAAAATATTACCCTGTCACCCGGAGAAAAAGCAGCTTAGGAGTCCTAGCTTGTTGAATACAACCAATCAGTCACATGGTTGTTGAACACAACCAATCAGTCACATGCTTGTTGAACACAACCAATCAGTCACATGCTTGTTGAACACAACCAATCAGTCACATGCTTGTTGAACACAACCAATCAGTCACATGCTTGTTGAACACAACCAATCAGTCACATGCTTGTTGAACACAACCAATCAGTCACATGCTTGTTGAACACAACCAATCGGTAACGTGCTTGTTGAACACAACCAATCAGTCACATGCTTGTTAAACACAACCAATCAGTCACATGCTTGTTAAACACAACCAATCAGTCACATGCTTGTTGAACACAACCAATCAGTTACGTGCTTGTTGAACACAACCAATCAGTGACATATTAGTTGTCAGTTACTTTTGATTCACTAAACTGCTTCCAACAGCTTTTTCATGCAAAGATATTATTCAAGATGCAGTAAAACTGAAGTAACTTGAATTAGTGCAGTTTTAAGGTTATCAAATTCAAAAACAGTTCTAAGAAAATAAATTACGCTGAGTTATCCAAATTGTTATTAAAAAAGTATTTATATTACCAAGTTTCAATAAAATTGTGCATGCATTTGTGTTATAAAAAACCAATAATGTAATCATCTAGTATTGAAATAATGTTTTGATTTTATTTACAGGTCATCCGGGTATGAGTCCCATGCAGAGGATGGGTCATCCAGGATCACGGATGCCTGGCCCAATGAATCCAGTAAGTTCAACATTGAAATAAAATGTAAAATGTTTGATGGACCAAAACCAAAAGTACACAATTTTAACCAAAAAGCTAACCATTTCTCGTTTTAATGGAGGTGTTTATCAGTGTGGTTGTTATGATGAATCTAAGTCTATTTCATAGTAAACATCCAAATAAATGAAATACATGTATACAAATTAGTTTCAGTTCCCGCAACAGAATGCAGATTTCAGATATATTATGTGGTAGAAAATCTTGCATTTGAAATGTTCAAAGTAGATTGTGTAGGTAAAATCTAATTACAATCAAGTTATATTCTCAAGTTTTATTTGTTTCAGTATGATTCATTACCGAACTATGGAGGAATGAGAGGTCCACCACCAAACAGTATGGGTCCAGGAGGACCAGGGGGGATGCCACCTATGTCCATGTAAGTATATTTAGACAAAGCTGGTTGGACCTTGACATAGAACATAGAAATAAATCACTAGTGCCGGTTTTACATTGGAATCTTTTTACTAGCCTGTTTATTCCACTGAAATAAAATTGTTAGTGCACCCATTCCAAGGAAAGAAAACATGAGGGGATCTATTGCTTTTGAAAAGAATTCCATGATTGGAAAAATAAGTGTTACGAAAAGACCCTATTGAAATTTCTGCATTTTTCCAACTTCAACACAAACACCTGTTGATATAAGTAGAAGAATTTACATACTACATTGTATTAGATACTAATATCCAATTAGGGATTTTCCAACAGACTATGGAAGAGTATGTAAGTGGATTGGTTAGACCCTATACAAGTACATAAACCACACCACTGGACACCAAATTTCCATTATGTCAAGTGCCAGTACAAAGTCTGGAGTTGTATAATCAGTTATGTGTTTTCATGTCTTGTAGTGTTATTTCATGATTTGTGATGTATTCTTGGTCTTCTGGCTGTTGCCATCTAATGTATATTCAGCTTCAATTTTCTCTATCAATTTGTCTTATTGCATACAAATTATTTTTAATGTTCATGTTTTTTCTACCTAAAAATTGTTATAAGACCTTGCAAATACAACACACTTTTTGTTATGTTTATTGTTGCTTTCATGAATTGTTCTTATATTTAACAAACAAAGGAATGTACATAAATATAATATACAATGAACTGATGGAAAAAAATCTCTGTACAATTTACTGTTGAAGTATCAGATGCTTATTTTCCAGTCATAATGAAAAGTATAGCAAACATTAAAATGAGTATTTGTTGTTTTTAAGATATCATTTATTTTCTTCTTTCATTGTTCGGATCATAAAATGCACAACTAGATAACAAAGAACCTTTTCAAATAACATAATTCTGTTAGCTTACTGATATATATATATATATATATATATATATATATATATATATATATATATATATATATATATATATATATATGTACTTCTATGTTTGTTTGTTATGGTGACAATTACTTTACTTTGTTGGATTTATATTATAAATTTTATGGTGTGTTGTATTTGACTGGCTTCTTTACAATGTAATTCATCAATTCAAATCATAAACAAGTAACATGGCTACAATGCCACACACACACACACACACACACACACACACACACACACACACACACACACCCCTAAGACATTGTTAGATATCGGTGTATCAATCATTTTCAGATATTCCTGTTATTGGTGGTATATATAAGTTGATTTAATACATACAGTTAGTTTCACTGTTTATGTTATTGTTATCAGTTTCTGTTGTTTTGTGTGTGATGTCAAAATAATTTCACTAAGAACTTGTCCAAACAATTGGTATTAACCTGAACAATAGAGCTAGAACATCTGATAAGCATTTTGGGTCAGTCATTACGTGTCTGCCCTCCTCCATTTAAGCTTTTCCTTTTTCCCACCTTAACATTAGAATCCAGAGGGTCGGTTAAAATGGATAAGCCTTGTGAATAGGAAAGATGGGTCAGCTAACTGGATTCCTACTAAAGAATGAAGGATTTGCTTAAAACATTTTATTGATCGAGAGCCCAGTGAAAGCCATTCTTGTCCAAAGTTGCTAATCACCTACTCACCTTTTGCAGAATTGAAACCAGCAAGACCAGCAGTATATTATAGATCAGACAATAAACCAAAGTTTGAGAAGAACACTTCACTTGAAACACATAATATATAATCACATATTAATACAAAGAAAAAAATACTGTAATAATATGTGGGCAATGGAGATCATAATCCCCAAACCACCCTCATGACTGAACCGTTGCATTACACCTATTTTTGTTTAGCTTATACATGTTGTATTGCAGTGTAAGGGAAATAACTCTTTATACATATATTTAAATATCTTTTTGCAGGCCAGGGGGACAGGGAAGTCGGCCATGGCCACCAACAACATCATCAGTAAGTAGTTTGTAATATATCATTAAAACATTTTCAGAGATTTCTACTATATTTAGATTATAAGGCAAGATTCATATGTTGGTTAACGTTCAAACAAGAACACCAAAATTGGAAAGGTCTTAATATTCCATAATCATATTGACAAGAAAACCAGGATTTCTTTGCAATTTTTTCTTTTAACAGCTCTTAATAAGATATTTATATAGTGAAATATGACATTTTATTTTTCTTTGTTGATCATGGTTGTATTTCAGCTTATTATATCCTATTTAATTTTATTATTTATTTATTTTCAGATAAATTATTCATCATCTTCACCGGGTAGTTATAATGTAAGTACAATGTACATCCTTATTGTGTATGAAAAGTATTTTGATATTTCATGTTTTGAGGTCATTCTGCCCATGTAAAACTTTTAATTTATTTAGTTGATCCACATCAATATATTGTATATATTTTCTATATATAGAATTTTGACTTTAATCTATTAATTTTAGTAAAATTTAACTTAAGTTATACATGTATTCTTATATAACATTATAAGAGGTTCAATCTTTCGTAATGCTAATGTCATATAAACTATGAAGGTTTAAGTGTACTTACTGCCTTTAAATCATGATCTAACTTCCGTTATATGAATACTGTTATATGTATTTCAGGGTCCACCAACAGCGGGAGGACCACCAGGTACACCAATAATGCCAAGCCCACAAGGTAATAAAATTAATTGTCATAGTAACATAATTAGGATATGCTGTTTAGCTATTTGTTCTATTAGGAAATATTTGTGTATGAAAAGTACTTGCATCAAAGATCTTTTAATGTTTTATGATAAATTTGTTTATGTACCAAGTTAGAAATTATGTCAGAACATTAATGGACAGTGAATCCAGATACATGTGTCTATTTCCAAACCAGAGTAATTATGAGAACCGTTTTAACACTGATTCTAAAAACAAAATTTTGCCAGTTCTAACATCAGAATTATGATTGCACTTGTGTTCAGACCTCCTGTTAGTTTAATATATAGTATAACCAGTCTAAACATTAACTCTTCTAAAATGTACTATTTATATAAGTACATACTTGGTATGGTGGATATTTTTACTTGTGTAAGCTAAATACTGTCAAACCTGTATATGAAGGTTGCTCAAAGAAACCTTTAAACATGGTCTTTACAGGTATGTGTTCCTTATATATAAGTTCATATAACATGAAGATAGAGCAATAAGGATAATTAAAACTTTACTAGCCTTTTAAAAGCAGATGGGCTTTTAAGGCAGGTATGACTGTATTTGTTATCTGAATCAAATCTTGTGCCTAGAAGGTGTTCATTTTAGTCTGGTTTTACTGTATGTTACTCTTGAGAGACATTATATTATGTATTTACAAGTACTTTTCATATACATACTAGTACGTAATTATAAGATGTACTTATTATCATAGCTAGTTATTGTTAGACTTACTTGATAATCAGTCAACTTCCCTAACATTTTAAATTGTTAGTCAAACAAAGCCATTACTAAAATTAAAACTGTACATGATGATTTGACGTACAAGTATTTTAGGTGTTTTTATACACAGCTGAACCTTCTTTCACCACACTGTCCAATTTTGGCATCATAAAGGACCATACTTGGAGACCTAAAAAGAAACAGAAAAAATAGAACTTATTGATACATATACCAGAATCGGCTTGATGATGGAGTTATAAGGGTCATTATAACACAGTTTTACTCCCTTTGTAAAGAAGCATCACAGCTCTTAACTCTGAACAGGGAGATTATGAGAAGTTAGTGGTTTTCCTTGGGTACTCCAGTTTCCTCCACTATCCTAGAACTGGCCACCTCAGTATGAGTAAAATAATCTTGATTGACTTGTAAAGTAGTTAGTACTATCACTCTACTCTACCCTGAATGTGGAAAAATATCCAAATCAAAACTCCACTGGGATACAAAATAAGACATGTATGATGAAATAGAAATAAAGTATTACATTAACAATATATAAATTCCTTAGTTTGCCATAATTATATTAATTACAAACACAAGTTGTCCTAGTTTTTAAGATTTTTGACACATAAAACACTGGATGCTAAATAATCACTATTACATCCCCTTAAATAGAACTCTTCTGATAGTGAGATGCAGAATATGTGTCTTTTAGATTTCAAAAATACCAAAAGTTTATGGAATTAGGATATCAGCTTATCCCTACAGAAGCTTTATCCATCAAAAAATATGCTTAGCTTTTTACCACAAATTATTATTAGATATATATGATAGTAAATTTGCTGATTTCTTCATAATTCTATAGGATCTCAAGGGCCATTTTCTCCAGCCAGTCATCAACGAATAGGTTCCCGACCAGGTGATTACATAAACGACAGTCTACAGCAGCAGGGTACTGCCATGCTTTCAGATTATTCTTCATGTCTGCCAGGGACTTAGCAAGATGGAAATTTGTAACATTTTCCCTTTTAAGATTTCATTTATTGAACCTTTATCAAAACCTCTTCCAACCCTCTGAACCTAAAACTCCAAAACCTAATACATTGGGAATATTTTACTTAAATTTTAGGGTTGATGGGTTCTAGAGAGAATTAGGTCTGGGACTATTTAAGTTTGTCACTGCTTTACTGTATACTCATTCCCTAACGTTGCAACTCTTGCCTGTTATCAAATTATCAAAATCAAATAACATCTGGTCTTCAGATTTCAAAAAAAAAAATCAAATTCAATTTGAAATACTTCACTCAGTATTAAAAGGTTGATTTTGAGTTGAAAGTTTAGTACATGTATACTTACATGTAGATCAACACATTTTATACAATCAAATGGTTTTACAAATCTAAAGATATAAACTGCTAGATGTTCGGAAAAAGTTGGAAGTATTTTCAATCAATTTTCAAAGTAATTGAAACACCCTAACCAGCAAAGAAGTTGCTGCACAGCCAGAGAGACCTGAAGCCAATTTAAAAGTCCTGTCCCATACAGAGATCTGGAAGCATGGTGGACTGAAAAATAAGTTCACCATCTTTATAAGGGTGGCATGGAGGGCTGCACATACCCAATGTTTATAATATACCAATGAATGATATAATACCCTAATATGTTAATTAAGACTTGTTAACATACATTATTATTGCCTTAATATAGATAAACATTTATATATCCATCTTGCTTCAGCCCTTACGTGTGTAACAAGTCACATTGTGTGTTGTCTTATTTGTGTTTATTGTCATCCTTATTCAGCTTGCATTTCTTTGCAAAGGAAAATTATTGTGGGAAAAAAAATGAAATGAAGAAAAATGAAACGAAATTGACAAAAAAGAAAGAAAAAATGGATAAAGGGAGATAATCCAACATTTTAAAAAATGGTGAAAACACTAGTGTTAATAATAAAAAAAATAATAAAATAAAAATAAGTAAAAAAGATGAACAATAAAGTAATGATATCAAAATGGGTAAAGGGAGATAATCCAACATTTAGAAAAGGATGATATAAGATGAAATTTTATAGTAAAAATACAAAAAAAAAACCTATTTTGATAAGAATAGCTGAACAAGAATGATTTTTATGTGTTTTCAAATTTTATTTTAGTGTTTTGTGTTTTATACAATCAGCTAGAATCTCGATTCAGTTGGTTCAAGTAAACAAAATTTGAAATAAAGCATTTTCTTCTCAATTTCTTAAAAAAATTATTTAATATCAGTTGATTATTAAATGAATTGCTTTTGCTGTTACTGAAAGGTTTTGTGTTGCATTATTTCATACTATTGTCTAAGATTCAAATTGAATACAGAACAGCCTGCAGTTTCTTGCTAATGTGTTGCAGCTAATCTAGACTGCTTGATAGCTTGAATATAATTTTGATTACTAATGAAGTAATAATTAAATGATTCTTTTGTTTTTCATAACTAACTTGTTAACTATTAATTAATTTGTTAAGTTTTGTTTTTTAGTTTTTAACTTACATAGCATTTTAACCCATTTGTTAACATTACAACATTGATTATTTTTCTCTTCTTTCTTTCTTTACTGTTTTAACACTGCTTACTTCTTAGTTTTTTCTCTCTATTTTACTTCAATCAGATGATGTTGAACCACAAAAGATGCTGTGTTTAGGTAAGCCCCACATGCTTCCTCCTAATCTAGCTTCGAAACAGCGTCAGCAAGCTTTTGTTTGTCACAAACCTAGTAATGTGAACACCCCTATCCAAATATGTTAAACTCTTCCACTTGTGGGGAATTTAAATCTGCAACATTGTAAATATTGTACCACACAAAAATTAAGGGTTCTCTGTAGATAACAGTCGTAAATTTTGTTGGTTGCTGTTTCGAGCTTGCTTTCTTTAATTGTTATTCAGATATGTGGGATTTTTGTCAAATTGTCAGTAAAAATGAAGATTTACAATTTCAGAACATGAAGAATTTAAAAATGAAAAAATATAACAGTCTATAATTTAGTAGTCGGGCCAAAATTAAAATAGTATTAGTTACATAATGGGTGAATAAACAGAAAGATGACATATGTTCTTTCAAAGACTAGATGATGAAAATAAAAACCATAGCACATGCTTGGGGAAATAAAGATCATGATTATTTCATATAGAAGTTAATGTCCCAAAAATTAAACAGGCGCAAAGCAAAATAATTTCCAGATTTCCAGTATTGACTTAATATAGAATGAACTTATATGTCTTTTGTAGACTAAACAGAAGTTTTTGATTTCATTTCCAAATTGTTCCTTGGTAACCATATTGTTACTGTTGTAGGACCTAGAATCTGCTTAAATCAAGGAGTTTTAAAGTTAAACCTTGTATATGTTGCAGATATGTAAATAAATCAAAAGGCATCCTTCACATAAATCTTTATATCTCATTTAGCTGGGTCAAGTCTATGAACAGACTTGCAGCATATATCGTAAATATGCTTTTAATGCCACATGCTAGCACATAAAAAACCCTAAAGGGTGAAAGAAACTGGCCTACAAGTTAAAATATTTTATGCTCTGGAATTGTAAATCTTCAACAATTATCCGATATGAACATTTCTGGGTCAAGGAATTATTATTGTGCATCCAACGTTTCATCTTTTACTTAGTACGGTTTAACATTTATTTCTGTTATAGTTGTAATTGGTGATATGGCATGATGGTAGCATGTGTTTATATACCTGGTAATCATTGTCTTCATTTTCATTCACATTTTGATGTGGCATATTGAAGTTTGATAGACCGCCACGAAAATTTGTCATTTCTGTATATGATTTACAGCCTTGAAAAGTTGCAACTTGCATCTAAAATGCTTGTGTTCACTGACAGTACTTGTAGTAACAATATACAAATATAGTCAAAATAGATGAATTTTCAATCAGATAAACGTTAGTTCACATTTACTGTGCTTGAGATGACTTGTATGTCATTGCATCTTAAGAATACAATTGCACTAGTTTTAAAAAGAAAAAAAAGGTAATCTTCCTAGTAATACCAACTACCGGTAGACACAGTTGTGCAGCAGACCTATTTGAATGGACATAAAATCTTTTTTGACATTTCCTTCACATCTTTTAAACTTGAGGCTTGGACTTTACCCTTGAAAGTGAAAATCAAAAGTCTTTAGAATGGGAACTTGACTTTACTCAGCCCAGATTTATTTTCATTTGTAATATCTGCCAATCAAGAGTTGCATGCCTGCCAGTTAAGAACTTAAGAGTCATCACATGCCTGTTGGGACATCTCTTTTCATTTATTTTTTGTTGCATGTTCTATAAATTTTTCACTTTTTACATCTTTGGATACCATTTTGAATGTTGCATGATGGGGACGAACTAAATACGGAATCTGGAAGCAATCTTTTATTTATAACATTGTATTTATGACACTTGTTTGTGGATGTTTATATTGATATATAAGAGCTTTTTATGGTATTTGGTACTTTATTTTACTTTGTAGCATCGTATAACAATATCACATATGAAAATATGTACCCGCACATACTTACAGTATGAAATGATAAAAAATTAATAGGAAAGTAGTATCATAGATTTTCACCCAAACATTATGGGGTATTGCTCATGAATCCCATAGGTAAACAACAACTCCCTAAAACCAGAAATAATCAATGTAACATATAAGTGCAACCTAAACTTTAAAGTTTCTTTATACTACAACATCTGTAGCTCTTCCTGCTAACAAAAGTAAGAGTGTTGCAAATTTACTTGCAGAGGTTATTGGTTTCTTTGGGAATCAAAATATAAACCCTTTTTAACCTAACTCCTTAATGGAACAGATTGTCACTCCTGCATCAACCATGTTGTGAAAGTAAATTCTGTCTCTATATTTAAAGTGTGTTTCCTATTTATATTGTTGTTATTTTTAGTTTACAAAGTTTACTTACACAGTGCATGTTACTATTATCCTACAAAATCTGACCAAATCTAATTGTTATCATTTGTACCAGTATAAAACTCAAGAAGTACTGGTATACAATACATATGTTATATTAGCAGTGATGAGAATAGGTTGTGTAAGGATGTAAATTTTTATTAGTTGTATGGTGAATGATTAATAGTTAGTTCATTGACAATTTGAAAATGGTACAAGGCATAATATATATTTTGGATTACTGTAATGATATTAACACCTACCAGACTGAACACATTTATTCATTCCAACTTTCTTGTCTTTATAATTAAACTTGTGCAGCTAAATCCTCTTACAGGTTTTCTTATGATTATTTATCACATGAAGATGAATTGTATTCTTAAATTGTTCAAGAAAGTGTTGTCTTTAAGAAATGCAGTAATAATTGTTATGTTGTGGTATACTTCTTATGGTGATAGAGTGGAGTAGTAAAACTGGTTGTTTTGACTTGCCAGACAAAGAAGTAAAGGGGCCAGCGAGATATAAGAGATTTAGCATCTGTATCTGTAATACGTTTTCAGATAATTATCATGTGCCATCATAATGGTGGGGATGGCCTTGGTATAGTTGTCTCAGATCTTAACAGATTGAACATTCTTTATTCAATGTCATTTGGACTTTTAGTACTAGGCTGTTTTAAAAAATTAATGCATATGTCTGCTATCTTCAAGTTCGACCAATTGAAGTCAGACATTTTGCCAATAATGGTTATTCTTAAACATAATATTATTTTGATTTTTCACTAACCATTTGGTTAAACTAACAAACAGTCTTAAACAGCCAATCCCAGAATTATAAACTGTGTGTGATTTCTACTGCTACAGTAAGGAATTTATTCATCAAATGATTCACTTCACAAAGGCAATGCCGGAGGAAGCTTTAAGTTGTTCAAGTAGAGATTAATGAATGAGTAAATTTGTTATATTTTCAGATTCTACAAATTCAGGTGATGGTATGTATGGAATGATGAAACCAGGTCCAGGTCCGGGGATGATGCCTGGGGTACGTACTTCTTCCATGATATGTTGATACAATATAAATGCTGAAATATAGAGGTTCATGAACCTCCAAAACCATAGAACAGTTGAATATGAAAATACAGTAAAACCTGCTACAGTGACTGCACCTATATAATATAAAGACCACTTGTCCATTAAGACCAGTGTTTATAGGCCCCTTTGCTTCATATTTTAATCAAAACGGACCAAAAAATATTGGATGTGCACTTGATTCCAGTACAGTACAGTGCCATTGTCATGGTACTTTTGATTAGCTTGTCAATGGGTTCAAATGTCATTTATGACTTGGAAATTCTGTGAAAGGATTATTATTCCTTTTCATCAGCTAGCTTGTTGAAAGTAGTCCATCTAGTTTCTGTGTCTCCTGATAGAGTTAAAAACAGATAAAGAAGACGTCATCTGTTGCAGCTACAGAGGATACTTGGAACTGATATGTACTTCATACAGTTTAAATTATAAAACTAAAACTAATGATTTGAATGTATTTAGATGCATTTAGTTACCCTTTATCTGATAACGGTTACTGTTTTGTAGCAGTTCCCGGGCATGCCTGGTGGACCAGAAGGTGGTATGGGAATGGGTCCAGAGATGGGACCAGTTATGAATGGTGGTAAGTGTTTGAATTTTTAAATTATTTTTATTTACATGTACAGTAAATAGAGAAATTTCTATAGTAACAAAACACGAATATAAATGTTTTTAAATAGAAATTTAATTTATCAATTAAACTAATTTGTATTTGCATCTATTGTTATGTAGGAATGAGAGAAAAAATAAGTGTGAACAATTGATATTGTTACTGGTACAAGTTTCTCCATTTACGGTACTTTTCGTATAACATTTATTGATGATCTTTGCAACCTCTGTCTGTCTGTAAACCTGATTTACATACATCATTCCGGACCTTAATAGATGTTAAAAGCTTTGTTACATTAACTAAAGCAGATGGTTAGTGTTGACCCTAGATGATGGGTACAGAATTATGTTGATGTGCTGGCTCGTGGAATATTAGATCCAGGTGTACAAGCTTTGTACAAGAGTTGAGCAGTTAGACTAATAAACCCCAGAAACCACTAAAGTACTTAGAATTATAACTACTTTGCTTTGAATTGATAATATATAATAGTCAAGCTGTTATCCAGATTTTGTCAGTCCCCCACCTTCCTTTCCAACAATAAGTATTAACCTGTTTAAGACATGCATTGGACAACCACTGGTCCAAGAAAGGACAACTCATATTGTCCATTATACCTAAGACACTAAAGTCATTACAAGCACCTCCATAATTGCAAGGTGTGAAAAATTATAGACCCTGTTCTGATCTAATTCCTGTTTGAGCCCTGAGTTCCATTGGACAAGTTCTTAAAAGATTTCTTAAAGAAAATGGCCTTTTTGTGGAATATTTGCAGTTTATCTCATCACTTATACCGGTAATCAAGTTGCTGATATTCAACTATTGTCTCAACAGTTATATCAGCAAGAAAGAACAGTGACAGTGAGAAATTCTCTCTGCACAAAAATTGGTTGCTGTGGAAAAAAAATCAGTGACAGTGAAAAATTCTCTCTACACAAAAATTGGTTGCTGTGAAAAAAAAAATTCCACAAAGTATACTGGTCAAACAGCATTTCATTTGAGTGCATGCTTAAATAAATTGTGTTTTGTATATGTTGGAATGTTTTTGTTTTACTCAACTAGGTGATATGGATGGTATGAAGAACTCGCCAGCAAACGGACCTGGCACGCCCCGCGATGATTTACCTCCAGTTAGCGGGGCGGTGTCAGGTGATATGGGAGCTTACAGCCTAGGGTACCAAGATAATGTAAGTCAGATGAGTTTGTGAGGTCATATGACCTCTTTCCTCCATTGATGCTCAACTCCATGACTATCATGATTTACTGTAAAATAATTATATATACTTCAAATACAACAAGAACTGACTGTCCAAATAATTATGCTTACTGTCTTAGTAATTATCCAAGTAAATGTCCAAGTAATTATTCTTGGTTGTCAGTAATTACAGTAATTATATAGAAGTAAATGTCCAAGTAATTATTCTTGGTTGTCAATAATTATGGAACCAGTAAGCAGCTATTCCATGTAGCCATTGAATGTCGCACCTACTATATCAGTACTGTGTATTATTATAACAACAATTATAACAAACAAATGACACATCTTTTATTATGTTTTCTTTGCTTATATCACTCTTTCAGCCTGTGGGTTAGGGAAAAATTAGATTTTCTGCATGCATGCCTTGTTCTGACTGCTTTCAGCTTCATCTATTCACATCTATCGCTTAAACATTTCTGTATTATTATTTTTAAAAAGATTATTATTATTATTTACCACTTTATTTGTAATGATTTTAGTTTTAATATCTTCTTATGTAATTATGCATTTTGCTTTTACTGTGACAGGCAGATTGACTGTCAAACAATCTTGATGGAAAATTGGAAGATTTAAAAAACAATAACCTAGAAAAAAACCAAACAAATAAATAAAACCATTGTTGTTATATATACATTGTATATATGTATGTATATTGTTATGATTTGTTATAGTATTGTTGCCATGGCAACTGTTAATAATTGGATGACTGAATCTCCATTTGGCTGCGGCTAAAGACTCCACTACTTTCTATATATATATTTATATATTTCTATATATTTAATATATTTTTTATTATTCTTTTTTTCTCATTGTTATCTTTCATCACAGCATGGATTGATTTAATATAAGAATGATAATAGACAAAGATTTTATAATGAATTGATAGCAAAATAATGATATAATCTCTTTTCTACAAAAAAAACATCAAATTTTCAACAACAACAAAAATCTGCATTTTTCTCTCACTGAATGAAAACTGTTACTATATCCTGTCGATCATGTGCGAGCATGCGAATGATAACCACAATCATTTCACTCTATATGTTAACTTCTCCTCCCGCATTTCACTTCCTCATGTTATTTAAGTTGTACTGGTAAAAAAAATTGAAGTTTTTTCTGTTGTTTTTTTTTTTTTTTTTAAATCTTTGAAGACAATCTCAAGTAATGGAAAAAGAAATATGTGATTTCAATAGTTTCTATAGCTATTTATAGAAAATTGAGATCAAGAATGGTGTATATCACAAAGCCAAGAAGTGATTTTCGGGGGAGTGTTTGAGTTTTACTAGGACTTGAGTAGTGATGTACTAGGGAGTGTTTGAGATTTACTAGGACTTGAGCAGTGATGTACTGGGGAGTGTTTGAGATTTACTAGCTCTTAATTAGATGTTTGTACAACTTTTTACAGGACCAAAACGAATCTGCTGCAATCCTAAAGATAAAAGAATCTATGCAGGAAGAAGCAAAACGGTTCGAAAAAGACTCCGATCACCCCGACTATTTCATGCCACAATAAAAATCATCACCGCGTATTATAGAATTTAAATTTATTGTAAATTATTCTGTTATTTATGAGTTTTGTACATTTAATAATTATTATTATTATTATTAATTATTATTATATTTCTATGTTCAGCGCGAGTGCACTTGACCCATTTAATTAATTTTTACATGATGAAAAAGTAAAAAACTTGGTGCTGATAGATTTAGGGGTTCAAGAGTCTGTCAATGAAAATGTCTAAAGGCAAACATTCATTTATATAAAATCCTACAGGCTTGGTGTTGGGCAATAATCAAACTGTGATACATAACAATAATATATATGTGAAAAATAAGGTATTTGATTTTAACATTAGAAGCAAATAGTTATCATTTTCTTTCTTCTGCACCGAGGTTTCAGACGTAACAATAGTCAAACTTAACATTTCGTAGATATGTATAGATCTATATATGTCACTAATAACACTAGAAATATGTAATAACCAATCTCTTCTAATTTAACAGTAGGAAGTAGATACAGCTCATCACCAAGCTTGAAACGATTTTAGAAAATTTACAATAAATATTGCCCGCAGATTAACTTCATCATTCATTTCCATAAACTGCCATTTTCGAAAGTTATCTCCCTTGCTTCATGTATATTTTCTATAAAATCATATGCATCTTTCATGGTGCTGATATTATTAACTCATCTACACAATTTAATATTCAGTCGTAAAAAAATTGTGTGAAAGTTGAGCATTGATGCTAATATTTATCTTCTTTTTGATTGGTTGATTTTGTTTTGTGTGCATGGGATCAGTGTTTTTATTGGTGGTCCTGTCAGTACAACAATCATTCCTTTTATTATTATTTTTTGTTATGATGGTAAAATAGTAAGTTGTTATCCTGTGCAGCTTTGGACAGGAATTCTTTAATGAAGAAGTTTTAAAAGTCTATTTTACCATGGCAACAATGTCAATTTTCACACATTTTTGAAAACGATTGCGGCAAGAGTTTTGGTGCCAGTATCTCATATCTTTTATTATTGTCTCCCATTATGGCAGATTTCAATCCGACTTCAGTTCACAATTTTTTATCCCATCCAAATTTTTTATATGTTGTACAACTCATTGACGGTTAGTGTTGTTACTTCATTTTACCCACAGTGCTTGCCTACATTTTTTTTCTCAGGCTTCTGAACCCCTGGTAATTATTATTATTATGATTATATCATTACATTATTACCTTCATAGGTTTTAAATGACAGTATACAATATCAAAATGAACATTTAAATGTTACGACATACATATATAACTTGTGAGTCATCAGGATTGTTTGAACAAGAAATAGTCTTTAAGCCAAAGCTGCCTCCTTTGTTCCCTTTTATTTCATTGTTAGCTTGTAGGAGCTAATTTCATCTATCGCTTATTAAGTATTATTATTAACATGTTAACCGAGTCTACTCATTTTCTGCCTTTTATTATTATTATTATTATCATTATTATTATTTTTTTAATCTGCATGTCCAGACTCAGTTTGAAAACAAAAATAAAAACAAAAAACAAATCCAAAAACAAAAAATACATTGCAACAAAAAACAAGCATAAAATATTGTAAATTTGTTGCTATTAGATTGATGTATGATTTTGTAGGTTTTATGTTTAAAATGTCTCTCTTGCTGTTTCTTATTATAGAACTTTTTTTCAAACCCACTTGGCGCAAATTTTGATAGATATTGACCATGATCAGACGGCTGATGGCCTAGAGATTATTTCTTTTACACATACTAGCACGCCCAACTTTTAATGTCTTTTGCACCAAGAAAAAATTATTTTGGCTGGAAAATCCAAAATACTGTTTTTTCTGTCTGGTATTTTAACCTAGATGTGTTTTAATAATGCTATTATATACTCTATCTCTTGCTAAAAGAAAAGATTTTTTTAAAAAAGAATATCTCTGCCACAACTAATTTTTTTGACCAGTTAACTTCTAGAATAATTAATGTGTGTAAAATAGTCCTTTAAAAGCAGGATGTGTCTGGGCATATGCAAATTACCTCTCCCTATAATTCAATCCGGGTAGGCCAACCTCAGCATAATGATCCATTAATGGGAAGCTGTACTAAGCATATTTGACCAATCCAAAAGAAAGCCAACCTAATCAGCGTTTCTTCTTATTTGTTATTAGACAGCAGTTTTAACTACTGAAAAAGCTTTAAATTTGTTTTAGTTTTTCATTTGCACTTAATTTTAACATAGTTGACAGTGATATAAAACAAAATATTTTGATTTTTAAATCACGAGAATTTTAAGTTTCTTCTTGCAGACTATATAAAAGAGAAGAGAATTTAGTCATTGTTTTCAGGCTTGTTGTAGAACCGTCTTTATTTGTTTTATATACAGAATTTCTGAAGATAGAAGAAGGTAAAAATAAGTAGGAAGACACACAGATTTTTTACCCAAACATAAGTATCTATTCCAGGCCCCCGTATAGGTAAATTTGGATGCTAAGGTTTCTTATCCAGGCAGCCAAAATAAGGCATCAAGCAGTAAAATTCGGGGAATATTGAACAAACAACAGAGAACAAAATGGTGGATTGCTGTGATGATGTTGATGACATTATTTTGAATGAATGTTTTACACTGGAAATGTAACATGAAGGAACAAAATTTTAATCCATGACAAATCCAATTCCATTTTAAATGATCTGAGGAAATTGTGACTAAGTTACTTTTTGTATGTAACAATATAAATAGATACAATCTATGCCACACACAAGATGGCCACTTCACCCCCAGAACAATACCTGTTATTAAATGTCTTTTCATTTTGATGATGATAAGTGCTGGTAAAACCATCTCATCAAATAAAACTCCTTGTTTCAGCACTTATTTTTTATTTCAAATTTTATATACAGCATATGTTAAAAATGACTATTTAGATTATTTATGAAATAATAAAATTAAAATATTTTTAAAAAATAATCAAATTTTGATTTATAAGCCTTTAAGTATAGTATCCAATGAAAATGTTCTATTACTGATTTGAATTCAATGGTTGATCAAAATGAGGAGACGGTTACTCATCAAGTTGGCTTTCTTGTGGATTGGTTAATGAACTTTGACCTTTTACTTTTTGAAACTCTGACCTTTCACTGATTGGTGTGTGAACTTTGACCTTTCACTGATTGAAATATTAAATATTAAAACCCATGAAATCAATGCAAACAGAAAATTGTTTCTGAACATTCCATAGAATATCAACTCACTCTGTAGAATAAAATCAAGTGAAACATAACTTGACAATACTCTGACCGTCACATTTGGTCTTGGTCAAGAGAAAGTTCAGTTTTAACAGCTTTAGAATCTCTTGTCACTACCACCACTGTCCGACATACAGAGGTGTCCAGTTTATAGCTATTTCATGATTTCTGGAAAATTTTAATTTATACATGGTTTAGATACCAAGTATAAGTATTGGACATAACAAGCTGGTTTTAAGGACTATTTCTCTGTTTAATTTTGTGTACAAATGCTTTAATTCAGTAGTTTCCACATTTTGCCCACTTGGCTTGAAATGAAAATATTTTTATTATTCTTTCATAAAGATGCAAATAGTCCCACACTTGCAGTATTTTTGATTTTGTTTAATAAACCTGCCTGGCTAGTACACAGCTGCCATTAAGTTAGTTGAAGATTGTGACCAAATGTATAGTATAATTTGATAAAGTATCTGTGTCTATTTTGTACTGCCACAATCCCAAGCCACCCACATTTCAAAACTTGTTTTAAAGAATTCCATCTGTTTATGGTCAACAATATAATTGAAACTCTATGTGTATACATTGGACTTTGATTTTGACTTTAAGTTATCCAGGGATTTCACCCTTCAAATCTGAACAAAAACTAATGAAACCAATTTGACAAAATAATGACTGAATTATCCATGGTAATGAGTAAATCATGTGGTAGTATCAAAGGTTTAAAAAATCTGCTGGGGTTGGGGTGGGGGGGGGGGGTGGTGTGGTGTGACTTCTTTTTCAATCTTCAACATGATGTTTTTATACCAGTCTCTTATGTCTTTTATAAAAGAGATAGACTGAATTTCACTGAACACCTGTAAGGGACTTTACGTCTTGATATACATTATTTCAATGGCCCAACAGTAAACTTCTGTCAAATAAAACTGAATTTTTTAAGGTCACTTTAGTTTGGTAAAAGACAAAATTTCTCGTTTCTGGTCCCCCATATATGAAATAAGAAGAAATGTAGTATAAATGCATATATATTGTTATGGCTTGTAACAAGTACCATAACTCTTGGGAGGTTTTAAAAATCAAATGCATTCCCCTGTAAAAATTAATAATCCTCCCGCTTCCTTTCGTATAATTTGCACAGTAGGGTAAATAATCTACCACATTTCTTGTCCGATTTAAATAAAAAAACTTTTTGAGGGTTTCATATAGAATTTCTCATCCAGGAAAAGAAACTTGAAATGAAGATTTAATTTATGTGAGGATATGAAACATTATATAGTGTAGCTACAGAAGAGATATTTCTCGATACACCATTTCTAGTAACACTGTTTTGTTGGACAGGTTTTGGTTAATTTATGATACAGTGTGTAATACATCAATGCACAGGTACATCATATTTAGGCTATACAGTTGGCACTTTCTTCAAGCCAAGTTATGTTTAACAGAAACATGGTATATCTCAAAAAAAAAAAAAAATTACCATTTAAGTAATGTAACAGGAGGGTTGTCTTTATAAGCTAGGTTATAATGTAGATGAATTTTTGAACTTTTTTCAAAAGGAAAATTGTTTTGTAGGCTGCCATCATGGTTCAATGAAATGCTCTATCTCTTGTTGTTAAGTCCATAATTATAGATTCTAAACAGTTGTGAATCCCTGTATTTTTGTCTTTTCCTTGCCCTAAGTTTGGGTGTGTGTTAGGAGAAAGGCACATTCCCTTGTCCCTTTTAAACCAAGCAAATTTGCCCCATTCCCTAGTAATTCAGCTGAATAAAATTTGGATTAATTTTGACAATTCATATTTTGCAATATATGTGATGTCCCATATCGACCTAAATTACTTTTTAAAAACACTGTAATATTCCTATAATAAGGTGGTGATATTATCACGGACTGTTGTTTCCGTGACAACATTAAAATGAAAGGCGTATGCAGCTAATCATTAATTAATATTATATTTATTGATATCATCATCAAATGTTTTACCAGTTTGTGGATATTTTTGTAATGATGAGATGTGCTACAATTATTATATGAAATATTCCATCAGATTTTTAATCCATACAAAATATATCATAGTGATTTTTAATTGGGGAAAATTTAGTGCGATATCAGAGCCATTCTGTCTGCAGAACTGTCTGTTGCTATAGTGCTCGCATGTTTCCATGGGAATGATGCTGATTTACAAGGCAAACAACAGTTTTTCAGGAGAATTGGTTCTGGTACTAATTGGTACCAAATCTTCCCCCATTTTGTCTCTTTGCTAAAAAAAATTATATCATCTTCACTGTAAATATCATTTAAATATTTTAGGTACAATGTCATCTGTGAAATGTTCTCATGGGATAATATTTCACAATTTATGATAACTATGAACAATTGTGAGTTATAAAAGCAGTATACTTCTGTTTCCTGGGGAGTAAGATATGACAATAATCTTCAATAAGTGACCTTCGTTAAAAGTTTTATCTAAATTTTCTTGCATATATAATAGACATTATGGAAATTTCTTAGTGAACAAATATGTGTGGAATTATCATGAGTCTGATGTATCAACACATACTATTGGATGTTTGTTCACAGATAATGACCAATCACTTGTTAATATCCATTAACAAATCAGAATCATTGAGACAAAAAAGTAGAACAATCCCTATTTATGTAGTTTTGATTTTATTTTGCAATTTTATGTACAAATAAAAAAGTGTTGCAATATCATTGTTATATTAACAAATAATGGAAATCAGATCAATTTTTATTTCATTCATAATTTATACATTAAAGTACACCTAAATGTTTTGTTGCCATAGATACATACATCATATTCTTTAAATCATTATGGCATAGTTATATTTGCCCAAAGAATTATGTATTGCAGTATGATTAAATGTTGCTGCTTCTATTTTCTGTTTACAACACCAGCAAAGCTCAGGACAAGGCAGGTCTATATGTCTGTCTTGTCAATCATAATGCCCAATTTTGGCTTCGGGTCTCTCCTTGTGGTTGTATGTGGAAAGTTTAAATTATTTTAATTTCTAGGAAAATTGACATTGGAACCTGTCATTAAGTTTTGTCCATGACAAAGTTGTTTTTAGCAGCACTTAGACTACAGTCATGACAATGATGAAAATCTTGAGTCTTTCTGATGAAAAAAAAGAAAGAGAAAGGGGGTGTCTTAGCTTTACTGGCATTTGAAACCGAGCAGTTTCCATCAAATCAAAAGAAAATGAAATGCCGTATTTTGATGAGCTGTGATGGGAGGGTAATGATTCCATTTATTATGCTGCAGTACATTAATTTATGCCATTTACTATTAGCCCTTTTAATAATGAAACTTTAAGTAGTTTGATTAAATGAAGTGTATGTATGTGAATTTTTCACATTTCCTTTTTTTGCTTTACAAAGTTTTAATATGTTTAAAAATAACCAAAAAGCCAAGCAAAAAATTATGAAATCATAATAAGATAATAATTATCTTACCATTATACAATTGTTTGAATATCACTTCAGTTGTCTCCCATGTCACATTGCCAAGGGAGGCAACTTCTGTTTCTCTTCATAGTAGAGTTATTATCACTTTAATATAAAATGGCTGCCAAGACAATAGACATATTTCGTTGTTTATGTATGAATTCTTTTCACAATGATCTGACAATGTTTTGATAACATTACATGACCATTTTGTTGTTTCACAATGGTCAGAAAATGTTTTGAAACATTATGTGACCATTTCGTGGTTTCACTGGATCTGAACAATTTTGTAACTAGTGCTTAGTTATGTAATGTTGGTTTGAGTGTATGTTTTAAGGTATGTTAGGGGTATGTTTGTTGTATTTTGTGAGTTTTATCTACACACAAATGTGTTTTAAGGATGAAATGTATTCTTGCCTTGAGATGCAATTTTCCACAAATTAAATATTAAATTAACAGCAATTTTTTAATGTGTTTTTTTTTCTCTAATTCACAAAACATTTAAAATCATTAAAATGCTAGCCAAATATGGGCATAAAATGATGCATTTACTTTAGGTTCCCAATCATTTAAGTGTTTCAGTTGGTTCACAAGTGGTGTTAAAATTGATTTCTTCTGAACAATAAACTCACAATGTAAGTGGAAATTATTCATATATTAGGTAACCTTGTCCTGTCTTGTGTAATAAAATTTTTTTTTGTCCCAGAGAATAATTACGCAATTTATTTCTGTTTTTCCGCATGATTCTTCATAATATTTTTCAACGTACAGATGATTTGGGAGGATATGAAATAAGGTCTCATCATCATTGGTTTCAAAATGTTAGTTTGTGTGTAGTTCAACAGTTGTCTTTAAAGTTTTTTGATTTTTTTAACTGATATCACAGAAGATTTTCCATTATCTGAAAAATCTTTTTTTTTAATAGAATCATAAGAATTATAATCATGACCAGTTAGTTCTTTAAAGAATCTTTAGTAGTACTATTTAAGCTTATTTTATTCTGTGTAATCCATTTTATTTCTAATATATAAAATGTTTCCGTGTGTAGACATTGGATTCTTTTTTGTATCAATTGTTGTTTTTATTGGAACGAAAGTGATCTTTACCTTGTGAGAGATATGTCTATTGTGAATTATTAATAGTTTATTTAATATACATACAAGTTTGTTTATGGTTATCTAAATGGTGAACAATTGGAAGTTTAAATGGACAAAAAGCTTTTTTTCAGTCATATAACTGTGGAGAGATATAAAATGCTCAGGTGATGTGTTTTTGTCATGAAGAAAATAGCTGTTTTTGAATATTTTATACATATTGTTAATGATACTTTGTATTTATTTACTCATTGTTTTTTGTCAAACGATCTGTAAGAAGATATGAATTTAAATTGCTTTGTACATTGCAGATAGCATTATTTTTAAAGGAAAGTCAAAAGAACTTTGAAATTTGTAATGTTGAATCACCATGTTGTAGCTGTAAATGTCTACATGAATTCTTTGAGAGTTTTAACCTTGTTTCCATTAAAGCCCATAAGTTAAAACTCTCAAATGATTTGGATGAAACCTTCAAATGTCACATGACTTCTTAACCCGAGGAGAGGAGTCTTTATTTAATTTGGCATATCATTGATATGAATGTATATTGTATTTAGTGATAACAAATTTTTATTTACTCTTGATGTACTACTACAACAGTTCACCCTGGTGCAATATTACGAATTTCAACCATGTGATATTTTGACTTCGTGAAAGAAAAATCTCATTTCAGTGTTATGACACAAAACCATATACATTGTCATTGGCCTCACTGCATTATCATTACAGTTCACAATCAAAATCTCTCATGGCAATACTGTAAAATATCATTAATTTTGTTTTCTCAATTGTCATTTTATATATATTTACTCATTATTCATAAAAAAGAATTTTGGAACTTTGGTCTCCAAAATTTTTTTTTGGTTATTCATACATTTTCACAATGTACAGAAAAAAACTTTTATGTATAGATGGTCATTGTGTTACTGTAGTCATGTCCGTTTTGTTATATTTTTAGTTTTTCCGTATAATGGAATCCATCTTGTATGTTTCTGTATTGTAAATGAATTCTGTAGTTAACAGACAGAGGGATATATAAATAAAATATCAGTGAGACCATTGGAAAGTAAAATAAACTGTGTTATGTTTTTATTTATGTTACATGTTTAAATCACCATTTTGGTTTTAAGAAGCTCCACATCTTTAAAAAAAAAAAGGATGCAGATATTGAATCTAAATTTTCATTTGTAAATCCCACCCCACCCCACCCCTGTCATCCCACTTCTTGATTAAAGCAATTCTCCAAAGTATGTATCACAATTTTATGAATCTTGGTACAAAGCATCAACAGTTTGTTTGTCATTTGATCTTGGGAGTTATGACCCTTTGAAGTTTTTAATTGTCTGGAGTAAATCATCAAATCTGTTCATTTAAAGTTTGCAAAATTTAATGAAAAAATTAAAAGTGATAGGATATTATTCACAAGGGTTGATTTACAATTTTCCTAGGAGTTTTGACCCTTTAAAAAGTTCAATTAGGAATTCTTGTCACTGTAATAGTAAATGTGCATATAATTGAACATAAGTACAAGTTACAAAAAAGTACTGTGGGAGGGGTGGGGACTGAATTTGCTTGTTGGCATTAACATGATTCTGATGGACAAAAAGGTACTGTGAGAGGGGTGGGGACTGAATTTGCTTGTTGGCATTAACATGATTCTGATGGAGATGAAGAACCTTGATTTATTGTTATAGGAGCTCATCTATTCAATTTAAGATAAAGGCATTGTCTTGCCAGGTTTAAAAAGTTTTGAAATCAATTCATGCAACATGACATAATTTGGCCTCCTTGTACTAGTAAATTGGTCCAAAGTTCTCCTTGCTAGCAGAAGATATTGTTTTTTTTTTGGCGCTGAAATAATTGCATGTATCAACATCTACATATGTTTATAGCTACACATGAAACTGATATAACTTCACTGTTGTACAATTAACTCAAAGTTTCTTTTCTAAACCACACCATGGCCATAGCATGTTACAGTAATGTAATGCAGTTTATCAATGCATTTCAATTGTAGTCCACCAAACCCAGTTAGCAGTATACAAGTTGTTAGCATCACAAGTTTCAAGATTCGTCTAAAGCCTATAGAATATGAAGAAAGCACTTTGTAGCCGAATCATGACAACAGCCAATACAATCTCGTAACCAAAATATCAAGACGCATATTACTAGAATGTGTTTGCAGAAAGAAAGATTATAGTTTGCCAAAATATGCTTCTGAGGTGGTCTTGCATTGTAAACTAAAAACAATTATACCAATCCATGTCCAAATTACAAATCCAAAGCAAAGTAAAAACTTTGAGAACTAGCAAAGGTACGTTAAGACGTGAACGTCCACCTAGGAAGCAAGGTCGGGTGTGCTCCGGAAGGCACGGTATAGCACTTTGTACAGCTAGCTACACTCTCCACGCGTGTAATCAAACTTGAGAATGAAAGAAACATTTGGATGTCAAATATAGCCAGGATAATTTCTGGATAGAGACCTCATACTGTGATGACGGCAATAAAACATTTTGATAATCCTTGACTTCCATTATATCCTTGCGTCAATAATTGATTTGTAAGCAGCTTGCGTCGTTGTATGAAGTTCCTGAAGTGGGAACAAGCTCTACAATAGTGTACTAATTGTGAAACAAGTACACCATAAGCATGATAGCTGCATAGGAAAAAGGAATATTGAAGTCGTCACGTTCTCATAGCTTCAAACGATTCAGCACCAAACATGGTTTCTGTTGTTATATGAATGATCGTAGTACATGTATGAGAACATGTGTCACTTTGCCTAAAGTCTAGTGGTATTATCATCTGGGCGTTAGTTCGGGAGGAGGAACCTTTGACCTGGAAATAATAGAGTCATGCCGTATGAGAACATGTGTCGCTTTGCCAAAGGTCTAGTGGTATTGTCATCTGGGCGTTGTAGTATGAGAACATGTGTCACTTTGCTTAAGGTCTAGTGGTGTTATCATCTGGGCATCAGTTCGGGGGGGGGGGGGGACCTTTGACCTGGAAGTAATAGAGTCATGCCGTATGAGAACATGTGTCACTTTGCCTAAGGTCTAGTGGTATTATCATCTGGGCGTCAGTTCCAGTTTCCTTCACAATCCCGAACTGACTACCTGAATAGAAGTGAACTAATCTTGACCGTGGCTTAAAACGCTTGTCACATCGGTCGGTGCCCATCGATTTTTTAGCATAATTTAACGAAATAAAATAATCGTGTTCTGCAGATACTAGTAGTGTAATTTTAAGAGATGTTGGTACATGTATAAACAATTTTAATTATAAAATAAGACAAGCAAATTCAGTGAATTAGAATCACCCGCCAGCAGGTTCTTTATTGTGATTTGCACATATGTTCAAAGGACAATATTACTATGGAAAATGAGCAAACCAATTCGGGTTAATGATATACGCATCTCCTATCAATGTTGATGTTTTGCACCAGGTTTCATGAAAAAGTGTTCCGTAGTTTTGGGAGAATTTCGGATGGACGAACGGAACTGAAATTTAATACCCCCTCTTTCTTCGAAATACGGGTGATAAAAAGGGAAAGGGATACCATTTCATAAATATATAGAGTAATATAAAGCGCCAACTTAAGTTCTCGGCGTTTTCCATAAGGAATGTCAGAAAAAGACATTGAACTTTCAATGGATTGATTAATCGTAAACTTCGCATTAGCAATAATCACAATTGTTCTTCTATACAAGTACATTGTATTTTGTGTGATCTGCTTCTAATAACTGTACTTATGGCGACCTTTAGCGTGCTAGTAAACTTGTCTACAATGTCGCATTGTATTAAAATGTCGAGTTATTAGTAAAGGCCTGTATGACAAAGAAAAACTTTCTTACTTGCGGTCGACTGGAGTCAAACCCACAGTGATAAGGCGTCTTAACAACTCGGCTTACGCGCAAATGCATATGCTTTTGGCGAATTTAAAGCATATATAGACTAAAAGAAGACTTTACGCAATCACTTAGACGGCCAATCCATTAATCACAAGACCTCAACAGTCCCCCATTTAACTTATATACGGACAAAAGCTAACTTTAAACAGTCCTCTTAGGAGGCTCACTTTTAATCAAACAGCCACTGTAACAACAAATTTGCTGATTTTAATTCATATATGAACAACATCAAACCCCTAGAGAAGACCAGCACCTTAGTTAAACAAACACTTCGGCCAAAAAAAACTCGATGAATTTAATCCATACAAGAAGCAAAACTTTAAACCCTCTTAGAAGGCTACTGTCTTAACGAAGCAGTCGTTGTTACACATTTGATGGGTTTAGCCCATTTAACAAATAAGTCAACGTATCCGAAAAATTATAAGGACGCATTTATTTTTGACAATTTCAGTATGAGCAAAAAGGTTGCATCTTGTTAACGCACGAGGTCGTGATTTTGGTTCAATCTTCAGACTGGCTTTGAATTATACACTTGACAAATGCAATACTTAGTCTATCACAAATATGGGTCATGCTAAGTCAGTATATGTCACTGGAATAAACCCAGAAAAAATCATTGTTCACGTTGTAGATGATAAAATTTTCCAATCGTTTATGTTTAAACTTGTTCAGAAAGTCAAGTCACTTTTCTATATCGGTCATGTTGGGTCAATAAATAGGTCAGACCATAGCATTAAGCCCGTCCAATTTTCTTTATGCTTCCACAGATTTGTCCTGTTGTCTATAGTAAAGTCAGATTCATATACGAGTCCTGTATAGTATCGAATCAATAGACAGGGACACCAGAACAATTCATAGAAATACCCCGCAACTCTCTAGAAGTAATATTAGTCCAATCTGCTTCAATACCAATATTTATATTGGAAAAAGGTGACAGTCATTTTTGGGATCACATTGGGTGACATGCCGGTCCATGTTGGCTAAATCCCAAAAGTAAAGTTAAAATTGAAAACTGGCAAATCACGTTAAACACGTGAATTTCTACTATATGGAAGTGAGGACAGGTGTTCTGGAAGAGTAAAAACCTCCTGTTTAGCTAGCCACACCCATCATGTGTGAAATCAAAATAGAGAAGAAAAGGAACACGTGGTGTCAAATATATCTAAGATAATTTTGGATACAGAGACATCATACTTAACAACAATATTGTGATGACAACCATAAAACTTTGATAGGTCTAGGCTTGCAATATCCCTGCATCAACATTTTATTTGTAATGAACCCTGCTTTGTTGTATAAAGTTCACATAGTGGTAACAAGCTGTGCCATAGCGTATTTACTGTGAAATAAATACACCATAAGCAAAATCAAGAACATTGCAACATAGAAAAGTTAACAAAGATGACAATGGCATTACATGTCTCATATAACTTTACCCTTTCGTGGTTGGTAGGTGTCATAATGTATAAGCAGAACTTACAGAATAGTAGCATCTTTTATTGAATCTCACTAGGACAAATAACGTTCAGTCTCTAAATTTAGGATTATTAAGAGATAGATCGCCATCTATATATCTGTATGTGGAGTTGAATGATTTGGCGACAGTCTTCTCTCCAGATTAAACAAAATTTTGTATAAATTTTGCAACACGTGTATAAATAAACAAATCACCAAGCAACGGTGCACTGTTTGTTACCATTAGTATACCCCTTGTTTATTTGAAAATTCTAGCAAAACCTCTAATATTTTGTAGATGGAGTTTGAGAACGTGTATACATATTCAAGTTGGATTGTAGTTGAGTTCAACAGGAATCTAAAGTTGTTGCTTTTATCTTCTTGTCATCACTTATTGAAGCTTTCGGCACGACTAGCTGTTTGAAAACCTTCCACCATTGTCTCTTAGTGCTTGGATTAAAAGAAACTAAGTGCATGTATGCATGTGCATTTATTGGTGTGATAAGGTAAAGTGCCTGTTTTGATACCCATTTAAAAGGCACACGATATAATCTATCGATTTTATCTTTGAGAATGGGATTTCAATGCTCATGAAAACCATTTTCTGTGAATAGAAAATTCCGGTCAGGTAATTACAGTTCTTTTGTAAGTACATACTATTCAAATGACTGGTTCTATTACATAATGCTTGTTATACACTGATTGAAAGTATAGTTGTATGCCATCTCTCGCATCAACGCCGTTTAAGAAAGGTATTGTGCATGTCATTAAAATATCAACTTATCAATCTCTGATGACGTAATAAAACAGGTAAATCTGAATTAAAATTATAAAACAATATTTATTAATAATAAATGCATGACTTTTTACCATAAATGCATTTTAAATGGTCATAAACCAAATACAGTGTATTAAAGATAAATGCTACACCAGTGTACATACAACTAATACATGTATAACAAAATATAAACATGGTTAACTGACATTAAATCTAAAGTGAAATAAACTAGAGATCTTAAGATCTTTATGTCTCAACTTAAGAAGCATCTTGTTCAAAATGGTAGGACTTCCTTTTGTACCAACACCCATTAAATTTTATATAAATTTAAAAAAAAACATTTTCCACAGAAATGTTCAAAATAGCTTTATTCCGTCATTTTAGTTAGATTTTTTCAGTTGAAATTAAATTTTCAGCGAAAGGTACAAATGGAAGTCTTTCCCTCAAAATTATAACATGGTGAAATAGTAAACAACAGTTTTCAAAAGTAATTTGGCCACAGATCGGTGAAACAATGCTTGTGTGACATTAAAACATAAAACAAATTGTATTTCATCCATAAACAATAGTCCCACTGAACTGGCTTCATGCATTGTAATTAAGTCTTTATATAAACTATGTAGGAACCTTAAACATTGTTTGGTTCAAATGTTCTGTCAAGAATATTACATGTATATTTTAAAGTAACTCTGGTTATCGCGGATGCCACAGGAAGGCGGACGATCGTTAATGTACTCTTAAAAGAATCCTCTACATCAAATGTTCTGCTAATAACTCAACATGAATTAAAAAATCCTTGAGAAAACATTAAATGTGTTAATGACTAGACATCTACTTTCTACAGATCAAGTTTGATCAAAATGGGACAATATATCATCTATATTGCTATGTCCCAGGCATATTTGGAAGCTGTTACTTCAAATAGGGCCTCCCAAACAAATAATAAAATGGCCCAGATTGTAGTACGCCTCTTCATGCCATGCTTAGTTGAGCTTAAATTAGTATACTGTCAACAAGAACAAATACATGTATATTAATCTGTAACAATATCATGGCATCAACATGTGTGTCTTAAAGGATAACTTTATCTAGATGCACATAAATGTATGGTGCGGTATGGGGACCAAAATTACATATTCAAGTTGATGCGGAATACACTAAACTTTTAAATATATTCTAAATCATGTATGTGCTATGGTCAATTCATTTCAAGATTTGCAAACATCAAATTAAGCTTATGTAAATACTTAGCATACGTTCCATGTGTTACTTTTTGAATGCATTATTTCATAAAATATAAAAAGTTGCATATTACATACATACATATATAAACTCAAGTGCATCATAAAATCAATTAAAGCGTTTAAATATGTAATTTTGATCTCGATGCGGCACCACATAAACCAAATAGTACTCTTGTTAGTTCCACTAATAAAACAAATTGCAAACTTTATACAATGAGGTTTTTTTTAAATAATAATAAACCCGATGATCTGATATACAAACTTCACAAAAATACACTCTGGTTCTAGGCTCAACCAACACCGTATCAAAGTGTAGTCTAAAACAAACAGATCTCTATCGTAAACAATTATTGTAAGTAAATTTTACATATTAAAATGTATACAAAATTATTTCTATAACCATCCAATATAAGTTGGTTGTAAAAATAGTTAATGCATTGAGCCTAATAAAGGCAAGATCTAGTTGGGCAATAAAACGTCTATTCGGTGTTAAGTCACGGTGACAACTACCAGAAGGGGCCATAGGTGTTAGTTTTTTTCAATAATGAAGACAAATACATTATGTATAAAACAATCAAAATTGTATACAGCTGAGAATTATGCCATTTCAACAACAACGTAACCACACCCAAATAAATAAAGGGAGAAAACTACGCTGTTCCGTCAACATAATCAGATAATGTCGGCCGTAAAGTCGTAATCAAGGACGCTTGAAGGCACATCTTACGATTTTTGCCTGTTGACAAGTATAATTTGATTTGCTGTCTTGTTTAAGTTCTTTTCTTAAATAAATCAACTGCCTTATGCAATAAAAGATTCTACTACCAACTCTTTTTATATGTCTCTTCTAGTTCCAGAGAATCAAAGTCACCAAGTCTTAACCAAAATGTTTTACATTGTCATGGCTAAACAAAAGCCATGTAATGCCTATAATAATGCTTTCTATGACAAAGAGGTGATTTGTTGAAATTTCTGATCATATCACAAAAACCCACTAAAACGGACAAGAGTCTGTCGCTCACTTGGCTCTGGCCCGGGAGAGTTTTAATCATACATATTTAATGCCTATCATACCATAATGCTTTCTATGACAAAGAGGTGATTTGTTAAAATTTCTGGTCATATCACACAAAAACACAGAGAAGAGTCTGTCGCTCACTTGTCTTTGGAGAGTTTTAATCATACAGAAAACCCAAAGAAATTAGAGACAATGATTTTTTTACCTTGCTTGGTCTTTTCTTGAAAAACGTGCGTTCGGTCTTGGCCCATTTAAAAAATGTAATCAAAATATAAGCCACCCATTTTAACTTAAATAATTTTATTATATTCAAGGACAAAAGCATACTACTCTTCTGTTATGTATAGGTTAGATGACAACAAAACAAATCTTCAGGAATAAAACTGAAGGAGTGGAGCTTGCACAGACTAAGCTTTCTTGTTCACTTGACTTCACTGGACACCATAAAACCATAAACTATCCTCCAAGTAGTTGGTCAATAAAATAACCACCATCTGTTGGTTCTTGAAATAAGTCATTTTCATATACATATAAATGACCACCATCTGCTGTCTATTAAAATAAGTCCTTCTGACTGTTGTTAACAGTTCAGGGCTAATTCACACACGCATGCATTGCCCATGCCATGTAAGCTCTAAGGGCCTTTAGTTCAGGTGAGCTAAGAAGACGAGTTTTAAATATGGCGAGAATTTGGCAAGGGATACTCAAACGCCCACGTAAATATAATAATAAAGTTATACCACCGATATATGTAAAGGAAAAATACATATAATACTAGTTGACAAGCCCCTGGTGTAAACATTGAAATATGAATAATTATAAATAAATTGCACTTATTAAAATATCAAACTGACGAGAATACATTACATATACTGATATAAATTATGTGCGTTATACAGTACACATGTCAATAATGTGACGTTACAGTATGTTTAAATATCAAAATGATTGCTGTATTAATTCTTTAATTTAAAAGTATTCAAAAATTCATACAGCATTACAATCGTGTTAGTCAGAACACTGGGTATTTTATAAACTCGAGATTAATAGATTACTTCCTTATATAAACTTTGTGTAAATAGAAGTTATTGATCTTAAAACGAGATTCATGAAATAAAAGAAAACTAAAAAACATATGGACGACTTGCTTCTTTTCCATACGAGAGAGAGAGTGAGAGAGAGAGAGAGAGAGAGAGATTGTTCGCTTTTCTCGATCACAGTCAAACTTTGTACATCTGTCGTTCACTGAAAGACATTTATAAAATCCTTTCTTCTTCCATGTATATCCATTTATCCAATGAATGCTGATATTTCCATGCGTGATTGCACTTCACGTGCGAATGTCCAGACTTCTCCAATGCAGGATGTGTTCGATTCTTGAATCAATGGTGAAAATGCAAAAATTATTACGTCATCACACAGGTGAGCTACGAAGAAGTCGGACCTTGTACGTCCAATCATTGTCCGAGTGGTCGGTCTAAAACAAAGGAATCGTGAATCTCCGAAAAATAATGCAAAATGTGGTCTGTGAAGTCCTTGACAAATGGAATCAAGACATCTAATGATTGTTATAACTTCGTCTTCAGGTATCTGTAAACCGGGACTACTGGCCAAGTTTTTACCTTTTCTGTCAAAAATGGCCGCCCTGTTGACCTTCCCTTTACCGATGAAATAATTATTGAGTTCTGTCCAGTTCATTTCACCCAAAGATTTTTGACCCGCTGGGCCTGGCACAGGACTTACCGGTGTTACAAGTTCTTGGTCCTGAATTCCCTCCATTATCGTCTGACAAATAGCACTTTCTAAGCAGACGACACACCCAAAATTTAATGTGTATTCCCTGCAAACTTCCCTTCGCAGGTCAAGTGTGACGAAGATGTGTTTTGCACCAGTTGTTATATTGTAATACACACGGTTTGTTTACATTAGTAATTCAACTGTCCCGAACAAATTTAGGATTTTTCTTCTCGTAAGTAAAATCCGATTAGATTGGTCTGTCTAAATCAAGAAGTTAATTCTTCTAACTTAATCATAAATGTAAATAAGTACGTGACCCGCTCTTGTCAAAATAAACACCGCCAAACTAAAATGTTACCTGTTAATTTCCTCGTCGATTTATATATAGTTCATATATGAACAGTCAACGAGTGATTACCGTACACAAACGCACCGGTAACTTATTTCCTCAATAAAATCTTATGAAACTTATCTGATAGATTTCCAAGCTAATTCTTCCCGTATCTCAGTCAACCCTCCGCATGCACTTCGCTTTACGTCATAATACACTTTGCATGTTTGTGGATTCTCGTTATAATATTTAGGCAACAAGAATGAAGACGAGTACACCGACAACGAAGGTGTATTTAACGAGTTGACCTTCTGACCCCATTACACGTAAAACCCCTATGGCATTGCATACTGATAATGGTCATTAATTTAATTCTATATTTGTCCGTCTATAGTTCTCATTCATTTATTACTCATTCCATGCAATATAAAATTATGTATGCTATTTTATATTTATTAATATATTAAACTTTAATATCCGTATTGTAAAAACCGAAATCAACTAAAAACTGACTGAATATCAAGGCTAGCAGACTGACCAACAATCATTCAGATTATAACGGGTCAACTGAGTCGTAGACTGAACCGGGTAACTTGGATATCGTATAGTTAATTAGTCCATTGGGACGCTAGTTATCGAAAGCCTCGAATCGCAATGTGGCCGCATGAGAAAATATTTTCTCTCGAACAGTAAAATATTTAGGCACAACCTTACAATAACGGTCCAGTACAATGCCATTTGAAGTACTTGGTCTGCGTATAACACGTATGTCACTTCCAAGCTCGAATATCCGCAGACTCTTCAGAAAGCATTTGTAATCGGAATACATTTTGCATATACGCCTTTCCATCATGACTGGAAAGTAAGGAGTTAGGGCACAGTGAAGCTTTAATTTTCCCTAAATTTCGAAGTGCTATTTTGTAATATTGTCTATGGGCAATATGTCGCCACCAATCATGGATCTCCACAGACCCTCGGAATACATGCTCCAATCATGACCAACAAGCTAAGCATATATCGTAACGATATACGTGTACATCATATAAAGTTTCGCATTTTGTCATGATCTAACAAAAGAGTTACTTATTGAAAACTGCAACATTTGGCAACATAACCTACCACTTTAATCAACAATTCCACAATTTGGACATAGTGAATCTTCGAGTTATGTCCGAACCTTATGAAGCATACTTAGAAATAATCAACATTTACCCGTGGTATATCGTAGAATAATGCATGGGCTGGAGTTCATATGCAGAAGAATATATCACGAGGTGGCTCTCTTCGTGTTATAAAATGTGTTATGACGTGTGCTTCGTACGATGCACTTAGAGCATATGTGTTCTGAGGTTGTTAAGGCAGACATACATTGTATCGACATTGCCCATAGATAGTATTGCAAAATGGCACTTCGATAACAAGATGAAAGATTCACTTTGCCCAAACCCAGCATTCCAATTCTGGAAGTAAAATTAACACTCATGGCTACTACTTTCTGAGAAAAAGTAAGAATTACATATAACCTTTTTAGTTTTGTGGAAAAAAATACTTCAAAAAGGACTGTTCTCACAAATTTGCAAAAAAATAGTTAAAATCCATTATTAAAAAATACAAAGTCGCGATAAAATGGTGTTGGTTATATAGAGCCCGATATTGTAAATACTAAAACCAGTTCCGGTAAGGCGACACTTCATCATAGGCGTTGGAGGGTTTTTAATATGGGGGGGGGCATGTCTATGTCGTGCCGCAGGTACGACCTCGTGCCTATGGCACGAGGCGGGGGAGGAGAGTATGAGAGGGGTGCTAAACCCCTTGCATAGTAGGGGGTCCGGGGGGTCCCCCGGAAAATTTTCAAAATTAAGTCCTGTCTAGACGCATTTTCAATGTATTGTGCATCATTTTGATAGGTTTAAAACATTGTGATATCAAGGCAAGATTATATAAAACGACCGTATGACACAAGTTCCATAATCAACCCTCTCATTTCAGATGGATATCAGAGGCTGATCCGGAATTTTAGAAAGGGGGCGTATAATGTGAGAGTGGAAGGCTCGAACCTTCTAGGGGGGTTCGGGAGCATGCTCCCCCGGAAAATTTTGAAAAAGTGGCGCAAAAATCCTGCATTCTGGTGCAATCTGAGCTGAACAATATGTATTATTAGCGACATAAAGGGGGGCGTATTCCCCCCCACGCTGAATCCGCCACTGGATATGGGGGCACCCCGGAAAATTTTGATGCCCTTTTACAAGTATAATGATGAAATTGATAATTGATTGGTTACCAGATGGACATTTCCTGTTAAAGCTCTTGGTTTTTTTTTTGTTTTTTTTAGCATGATACAAAATTTCACACAATATATTGCGGGGGCCTGCCCCCCCCCCCTTCTCTAACATTGGGGGGGGGGGGGGGGGCCGGCCCCCGCTGGCTCCCCCTGCTCCTACGCCTATGTTCATTATTTAAAACGAATCACTATGGGAGAAACTGTTCTGAGAAATCGTGCAAGAAAAATAAAATCATCTCCGGTTTGATTGGAGATGTTCATCTTGTTAATGATTATTTAGTCTTAAAATGACAGAAGTTGTCTTTTGCAACAAGTTACTAAACGGTCACAGCACTTTGGTGTTTTAAAATCACATGAAACAGTCAAAGGGAGACAACCAGTACTTATTAAATGAGCACTGATTGCGCTACAATAGTATTGGTTTTCGTCATAGAGCCTCAAAAGATGTCAGTAAACCACAATGATTTGTTTAAACATTATTTTATTCCAAAATAGCAATATACAACATATAATTCAACATACAAACACACAGAAATAGACCTAGGAACAAGCCGAAAAAGGCTTATATTAACCCGTTTGCATAGCAACTGTGAAATCACAATGATTACCACTCTTCTTGATACTAAAATCACGATATAGGCATTGAGTGTAAAATATTTTAGCTTCACAAGTTTGTACGGACACTTTCTTATTATAAAATTAATATAAATTTTCAATTGAACACGCAACCGTGGGAGGTTTCTAGAATCTAAAAAGCGAGGTTTTAAAAATATAAGCAAATTCCAGGTAAATAACAGTTTTCAGTTTTTGACAAAACACATAAGAACTGCACGGGTTTTTAAACGTTTTTGTTTATGTGCCATCACCTTACCTTAACCTTAATACTCTCCTTGCCAGAAGGCGCATAAGGCTGCTACGCTATCCTTTCATTTTTGTCTGTCCTTCGCTATTGCTTTGGCTGTGTTCCAGCTAGTCCATCCAGCCGCGTTTATTTCCTTTTCCGTTGTTCTCCTCCAGGGCTTAGGTCTTCCCTTTTTTTCTATTCCTTCTGGATGCCACCTAAATGCTGTCTTGCAGAGCCATCACACACCGTTACAACACAATTTTCAGCATTTTTGTGTGACTTTAAAGATTTAAACACTATATTTTCATATTAACCTTTTCAAAAGGGGTACAGACCTGTATACATTGTGTTCACTTCAAGTCTATCTAGGAGTACAGCAGGTTTTGTAATATTTGGCACTGTTGTTTTGACGAGAGATCTACGAACAAAGAGCTTATTCAGTAAATGAGGATTTTTTTGTGATTTGCTCTTATGTTCAAAGGGCAATACGCCCAGGAAAATGATCAAACCAACTCGGGTTAACGATATGCACATCTCCTATAATATTAATGTTGATCCTTTGCACCTAGTTTCGTGAAATAGTGCTTCATGGTTTTGGAGATTTGCGCAGACAATAATTTCGGATGGACGGAAGGAAGGACGGACGGACGGAAACTCGAATTAAATATCACCTTCTTTCTTCGAAAGGTGGGATAATAGACCCAACACATTTTGCTGGACTGTGTTAATTTTGCATCTACAACGGATAGTTTTCATTAGCATTATCGATTCAAGATCTTAGCATTACAAAGATATGCCAGTGGACATACAATTTCAAATTTTTGGTAATGAACCTTTTCAATCACAAATCTTCATAACTTGTCTGATTATAATCAATTCAGCATTGCTTTCATATTTTAGTTTTATTGGTACTTTTAAGCCTGTGTACATTTTCTAGCCGCTGTAATAATGCTGATACGAGTTTAAACAATAAATCGCTGACTTAAGTTTCTATTTTGTCTATTGTCATATTATATTTTTTTTCAATTCTTGTATGAAATACGACCTGCGCTATATCAAGCTTTGAATGTGCTTAGAATGAAATGTAAACTAGAGTTACTTCCCTTTAATTGTACATCATGCGTATGGATCTGTGATAATTTTGTTACTTTTGTCATTAGCCTTTCGAAGAAAGAGGGGAATATTAAATTCGAGTTTCCTTCCTTCCGTCCGTCCGTCCGTCCTTCCTTAGGTCCTTCCGTCCGAAATTTTTGTCTGCGCAAATTCTTCAAAACTTTAAAGCACTATTTCACGAAACTTGGCACAAGGATCACGGACAATACCTAAGCTAAGATATACTAAGATATAAGTTTTTCTACTCTGAAAGTTGAGAAAAAGCTTAAAAATTAAATGGATCAAGAAACAAACTTAACTCATTATTTTACTTAAATCTTAGTTTGAACTTAACTTTTTTAAGACAAGTACCAGTCCCCAGGATCACGAACAATACTGAACTTTTTTGGACTTAACTTAGTCAAGTCAATACTTATATTTTTGCTTAATTTAAGTACATTGTATTGTTCGTGATCTTGGAGCCAGCTCAGTGTTTGAGTGAAACATCTTGCCGGCTGTGGCGTAAAACACCATTAGTTCATTGACCCACCATTACCGACCTGCTCAATATAACATGTATAAGTGAAACATCTTGCCGACTGTGGCGTAAAACACCATTAGTTCATTGACCCACCATTACCGACCTGCTCAATATACATGTATAAGTGAAACATTTTGTCGACTGTGGCGTAAAACACCATTAGTTCATTGACCCACCATTACCGACCTGCTCAATATACATGTATAAGTGAAACATCTTGCCGACTGTGGCGTAAAACACCATTAGCTCATTGATCCACCATTACCGACCTGCTGAATATACATGTATAAGTGAAACACCTTGCCGACTGTGGCGTAAAACACCATTAGTCCACTTCATTCCCTGCAGACGACAGTTTGACATTACACGTTTGTATATTTCACATCTGGTACACGTGTTTTATATAACTTGTTATTCATGTTTAATGAGGTATGTATGAATCACAGTGTTATTCAGTTCAATACTTAATTTATATTTTATTTCACAGTGTTTCAACTATTCCGGATTTTATAAGCCCGCAAGTTATATAATATGACGAAAAACAAACAAGGATGTGTTTATGATAGCTACAATGGTAAATTTTACCTTTAGTGTAAATAAATACTGTGTTTGACCGCAAAGTTGAAAACCTATCATCATTACGCGTTTATAGTTATTAGATAAACTTTAAATATGTATCACAAACCAGACCATTTATTGATGGTATTCATCTAGTCAGTCATTATGACGTTTTCAGGGAACCAAATTGCACATCATAGCAAACAATATATACATGTATTAAATTCAAAAAATGGTATATGACAATACCATGGAGTTGCAGTCGAACTCAGTTTGATCCAATCACGCTTAAAAAGTTGGTAATAACCATCTAGTGTCTTGGCTGCATCAATAAGTACTCTCTTCCCTTGATTAGAAAATTTAGACGATTTTTTCTCTACATTTGGATTTTAACCTTTAGTAATGATGGTATCTAGGATGTATTTCTATACTTTTTCAGGTTATGCTTCATAAACATCAATTATGATATTAGGTTACATTGAAACTTTATGGAAAGGTGATAACTTTAACTTTTCTATTGTCAGTTTTTTCCCTTCTGTGCAGCAATATACCTGCTTCCCCTGTTTATGTTGTATTTATTTCACATTTTATATCCTATGATAGAGCTTGTTCTATTTAGGCTATACGGGAACTTTTTTCAACAAAGCAAGCTGCTTGGAAATTGTTACAAGCCTAGGTCTGTCAAGACCTTTCATACAGTTTTACAATATTTTTAATAAGACTCTTGTCTCGTACCCCCAAAAATTATCCTGGAGATATTTGACGCTCCATAGTTCTATGTTATTTTCATTCGGCTCCATTTTGATTTCACACGTGGCTAGTATAGCTAAGCAGACAGGGTTTGCTTACCCTTTCGGAGAACTTGACCTCTCTTTTCTGGCGAAAGTTCACGTGCTCAACTTCATTTGTCCTTTAAAAAAACATTGTATAACTACGGCAGCACAGAGGTGACGTGGAAAATATTCTATCCTGTTTATTATGCTGTATTTATTTCACATTTTAAATCCTATGGTAGAGTTTGATTCCTTTAGGCTACAGAAACGTTATACAACGATGTAATCTGCCTGCAAATGGCTGAACAAGGGACATTGCAAGCATAAGCTTGTCAAGACCTTCTAAAATTTTAACATTATTCTTAATAAGAATGTTTCTCTCTGTACCCCCAAAAAATTACCCTGGATATTTTTGACGCTCCATAGTTTTCTTTTCATTCAGACATGGCGAGTATAGCTGACTAGACAGAGTTAGCTTACCCTTTGGAGTAACTGACCTAACTTCCAAGTTGGAAGTTCACGTGGTTAGCTTAATTTACCGTTTTAAATAAAAACGTAGTATACACCATACAATCGCAATACTGACAACACTCGTGTGTGCATGCATAAAACTATCTAATGCTCACGCGATATCTACTGTAACAGGTTTCGCCGTAAAAATGCAATGGCTGTTGCGTGAATACGCAGTACCTTTCACGTAAGCACGCCATATAACTTTTGCATGCTCGCGTAAAGCATATTTCTTACTCATGCAATAAGCTAAATGTGCATGGACATGTTACAAAGTAAGGACTAGATTAATTAGCATCGCATGACCGGGATGCTCAGTTTCCGTAATGACATTTTAAGCGGATGTTACTAGGTATTCATGTTTGCTCATTGGTGTCTTTTTACCATCTATGTCCTTACGCTATATGATATTTAGCGTTAAGTTACTTGTATCACACAAGTGTTTCATTAAAGCTTTTGTTACAGCAACATCTCGACGGTAAAGCACTTGGTTGTTCTTTTAAACTGAAACCATCAGTAATTAAATTTAAACGATGCCTTAAGAAAATTATTTCTATAGATCTTGTAATAGACTATAGTAGGGCTAGATTAATTTTAAAAGTATTTAATTTCGTTTTACCTTAAAAACGGGTCAAAAATGCTGGCTTCAGTTTTTTTGCCTTTGCTTCTGGCATTTGCTGTACTTTAGTCTAGCCGTTATCAAAGGAAATATATGCTCAATTAACTAGAATGAACTTTTTATATACATCCGCATTTACTAATACTGTCGGATCCAATAAGGCATTTCCTTAAAATAACTATAAAAATAAATAAAATCGATGAATTTAATAATATAAATAATAAATTAAAACAACATGTTTTATTCTTTAAAATCTTATTTAAATTTTTAATTTTGTTTCCTCATATCCGAATGCACTTCGATAACTGCAAAAAAATTTAATTTCATGACTGCAAGCCATGTAAAAAATACACAATTAAAACAATGTCGCCATTCGTGTTAACTTTTTGGTTTTAAAACTGTTTGTAGTCGGTTTTAAAACATATTTCCTGTTAAATTCGATCAGTGATCGTTAATTTTTTTGACCGAGGTGTTTAAATTTCCACGACCGAAGAAAAAATATTTACCTTATTTTTTCCATGTCAAATATACTTTAAGTACATATTTATTTTCCGTTACCTGTAAAATCCAATAGGCGGCGCTTCGACATAAATCTTACCTTATATCAGGTAAAACCACATACACAGTAGTTTTAATTACTTACTGACTGTGTGGAGTTAAAGGTATTGATACAGGTAAGAGAACCTGTACGAAATATAGGTATCTTTTACTTGACGTGATGACAGCTTTATAAATATGTCAGCTTGTTTGTCAGATATCATATTTAGACAGAGTATATGTTTTTGTCGTGTAAAACTAATATGAATTGGATGTGATTATTATATTAAGCTGTTTTCTCTCAGTTTTACTGTGAAAATAAACATGACAAGTTCAGAAAACTTATTGATTAAGACATTCTAGTTATATGAGTGTTTTAGTGGAACATCCAATAGGAATGGGTTCAAACTTACAAAATCCGGATGCTGAAGAAACAGATCCTGAAAAGATTTTGGAATTTACCAGGAAACCAAAACAGGCTCCGGAGTATAAACCAAGAAGTCGGTCCCTAAGTGATTTGCCAGGTGGTATAAGGGTCCCCATCCTCTTGAAGCAGCGACACGATTGCAGCCCAAACTGCAGGAAAATTTAGCTGGTTTGGAAGAACTTAAATTATTGAAGGAAAACAACAACAACTTATAGACACTGCTAAAACATTGTCAGTGCCAAAAAGTAACAACCAAACAGAGCCATCAGAGGTATTATTATTATTATTATTATTATTATTATTATTATTATTATTATTTTTGTGCTGTTGTTGTCGTTGTTTGTAGTGATGGTGTCGTGTTATGTACTTTCATCTACTTGCGTAATAGCAATATCAGTATATATAGTCCTTATATCGTTGGTGTGATCATGATATTTCTGCTGTCGTACTTTTACTATTATGTACAGCAGTTGTCCACGTTATTCTTTTTATACCACATTCTATTGTTGCTTTATGTTATGTTTTGTAGGATATCCTCGGTGTCGTTCCACTTCTTTGTGTCAATGAAGTCAAACCTTCAACCTTTTTTTACGTGTATACATATATAGATGTCACTGCTTTGATACAATTGTACCCTGCCATACTAGATATGGTACTGTGCTATTTGAGCCTGTACATCGTGACCACCTGTCAATAAAGACAATATTTCAAAATTTAATTTGTCCGGTGTTCTTTGTTAGGTTGGGTTCTAGGCGGTATTTTGATAGAATTTGAAGGCAGAACCGTTTCATTTTAATTTTCAATTAGAATATAACCCGGGGAGAATGTAACAAAAGGGTATCCTATTTCGAACCGCCTTTATTAACCTTTAAACCGGTCAAAATCCACAGGGAATTAAAACACTTGAAAAAAATTCGTCATATTAAATTTTTTAAGAATAAAATTGACTTTCTTCGATTGTGTATAAAGCAAGAAAACAAATATTTCAGTCTGTCATATCTACAGTTATTTTTGATAATGCGTGAAAAGCAGCACAATGGCTTTTTTCTAAATAAGTAAAAATTAAGTTTTGAAAATGCAGTACAATAGTTGTAAAACTAAGAATAAAGTTCTGAAAATGCTTAGCATAGGCACAGCTAATGATATAAACCGTATAGCTTACCACATACCTCTGGTATGATGTATTCATTCTATAGCAATTTACTTACATCTGAACATTGGTTTCAAACAGTTGGTATTAAAAGATATATCATTTTGAATATTTCTGTCACTAAAATTATTTCAGAAAGACTTTATGTAATCCTGACTATTCTTGTTTAGTATGCAAGTACGTATAGCCGCATTCGGCAAACCTAATGTCTTCTGGAGGCCCGCTTATAGCCAGCTGTAGGTCATATACAGCATGTGGCTGCGTTCTGGTTCTTCTAAAACGGTTTCTGCCATGGTGGTGTCCAGAAAAAGACTGTAAACTTTTTTTATTTTATCCTTAACAATGCTACTTAAAATTCAGTGCGTGAAAGCGTCTAGTCAATTTTGGTGAAGGCCATTTTGTACCCATTTTGAGGACTCCGACATTACTGACTAGGTGAACATCTCCAATCAAACCAGAGATGTTAAATGTTTTGGTTGATATTTTTATGACTTGTTCTATTAAGCCTATTTTTCAGACAACTTACCTTTACATTCCAGTAGTCTGGTTTCTTTGTATATTTAAATACTTTTCATCAAAAATAGTCTAAAATAAAAGGTATTTTCATGTACAATTGTAATGGGTAAAAATTATTATATTCAAGAACATTTAAAGTTGCGCCTTGGTTTGAGGTCAAAGCCGTTGTTTAAAAGCAAAAATGAAAAGTATGTTACTAATTGCGGTTTGGCATTACTCTAAGTCATCGCACACCTATCAGTACAAGTAAAGTACAACCACAATTAGACAATGTACTAGTTACTAGTATCATCATTATATTAATTAAGATATGTAATATCACCACTGAATAATTAGAATATTCTGTTAGATTTTTATAGATTCTTTTCATTTTTCAAACTTGGGCCTCGATTATTTTCAATAGGGTAAAACAAATTTGATATCAATGGCTTCAAAGAAAACGAAAGTGTCGCGTGATTACGTCTCGTAAGTTGCATAATGCACTTCATATAGAAATAGAATGTTTAGTACATTTCGCTCATAAATGTTTACTTTGTACGAATGGAAGATGTCATATACCTTAAACATTTTTAAAAAAAACAACATTATTTTTAATGTATTTAATTTAAGAATTTAAAAATTGTGTATATGACGGCGAGAAGCTAAACTTTTATGTTTCTTCAATATGCTTTAAATGTGTTAATTAGCACCAATATCTCTAGTGTTTTATGTTTGCTATTTAACAGATGTCCCAAAACTTAAGCATTTCAGACGTTTGGATCTCTTTACTACACGTATAGAAAAATATATCAATCATCCTGCTTCATAAAGATCTGCTGAAAACTCCTTTACACATATCGTGAATGTTTTGTGTTTTAAAATCAATTCTTGAATCAATATTTTAATTGAATTATTTTAGATATATTTTCATATATTACAACATTGTGCTGCGTACAACAATAAAAGATGTCTCGTACTTCCCCATACCTCTTAAATTTATTCAGAGTTGGGTGACAATGTTTATTGAACTGCTTTATATCCAATATTGGAGCAACGAGTGGCATGATTATTCGAATAGGAGATTTGACCCATTATGGCAAGTATCATCCTGCCATTTGTCAAACAAGGGTATTGGGAAAATGGGTCCCGACAGAGTACTTTTGGGCAGGCAAAAATCGTCCTTTAATTAATTTTTAACTCGAATTTTTTAAGAAGCACATACTTCCAAATAAAACTAAATAGTGCTAACCAAGACAAGGCATAAAAAGACACTACTCCTTTTCCTGTTCCCCTTACACAGAACCTCCATATTGACATGCCATCAATTACACCATTTAGTAATGACGCCATTTTTGAAATATGATATAAATTTTATTTTTTATTTTTTTTGTAAAACTGTTTGTTTCATCTTCATACAATACGTTAATAGATGTTAACAAGGTAGATAAAAATAATAAATCGTATACATTGTTAGAACATCTATCATTGTATAACCATCCTATACGGTGTATACCAATCATACCAATGTATTGTCATATTATATCAAGTAGACAGGGTTCTTCTGGAATTTAATAAAAACGAAAAAAAAATTGAATTGATAATAAAAAACTGAACTGTAATAAATTATACTCAAGGTCACCAGGTTAATAAGCTTATCATAACCTGTCACAATAAATGTTGTAAGAAAACAGCGGCGATCCGTATGGTATCTGAACGGCATTTTACACATATAAAATTTTAATCAGTACTGAAACAACCATCAAAAAAATAATTCGACATCGAAAACGAGAAAATAACTTGACATCGAAAACGAGAAAATAACTTGACATCGAAAAGTTGAAATGTAGCTCTAAATATCCAACACGATTTTAATGACATCACAAAATACAAACCAAAAGGGTATTTCAGCACTAAATCAAAGAAAGCTACTGAGCCATTAAATCTATTGCCAAAACAATTATTTTTGTCTGATTGTTGTTAAATGGTATTTTAGTCATGTTTGCAGTTTTTTTCAGAACAGCTTCAATTTCATTGTAAATAGTTTTTTATTTACCCCGTTTTAGACTTTTTTTTCAAAAGCAGACAGCTTTAACTTTTTTATATCTATTGCGCTCCAATATATTTAAACTTATTTGACATTGGAAATTAAAAAAAATCAACCAAATATTCTTAATGTTGTCCAATGGACAAATCAACAATGCGTCCAATGTGTTGTAGGGGATTGTTATTGTTGATGAATAAGTTTGTTCATCAACTTTTCGATTTTCAGTTTATATTGAAAAGCTTTTTGGTGAAATGCTTACAGAAATATTACGTCCTTTCTTTGTTATACAATGTCTCAATCTTTTGCGAAGCACTCGACTCGCACATAATTTTAGCCGATGTCCGCGAAATTATTAAATCTTTACGGTTTTCATTATCATTGTATATATATGTACATGTATTATATATGCAGATGTTGACCGGGTTCATATATCAACGTATTAGATAATTTATTTGAATTTAGTTTAATATATTAGAATAAAATTTACATAAAGGTTAATGAAAGGTTAATAATATTAATATACACAAACATGTAGTTGATGTATACCATGAGGTTTAACTTCAGTGCAATTAAATCATACCACCGGATACAATTGTCACTATACCCAGTACCTGTACAAAGTCAAGTTTACATGGCGTCATTGTCAGTGTTAATAAATAGAAGTAGCAATAGTCTTTACGTGTATTTATTTTGTCATGTATCGTTGTTCCAGTAGCTTGTTGTTCAGTTCTCTTGGTTACGGTATACTAGTAAATTTCATTCATTATTCCATTTAAAACCATGACCAACGATTGACTTTCATAAAGTTAGCACAAATAACAACTTTTCAAATCAGACGATATAAAATTTCAAATTTTCATATACCTACATTTGTTTTTATGAAGTTTTTTCCCTTTTTAAAAAAAAAAATGTTTTTAAGAAAGATGCCATGTTCTCGTATATCCGATTGTCACAAAGCATGTCATATATAATTTCTTTGAAATTTTTTATTTAAAATTATCAATAACGTAGAAAAAATAATAAAATGCAAAGATAAGTATATGACATCTATTTTTCCGCTTGTTTTACCGTGAAAAAATTTCAATATGATCTATCATTTAAAACTAAAAAATACACATGTCAGAAAACTGCATATGACAGCTTTTTCCGCCTGGTGTGCATAAAACATTAATGCACTTAGGTTTGATAAAAATGTACATATAGATATTAAGAAAAACGATTTTAAAATTTTATATTTTCTTAAAAACTCTTTTCTTTCATTCTTTATTGAAATTTTAGTCAAACAAACAGTACCTTCACGCTTTTTTGATATTTAATTGTTGAAGGTCGTGTTCTCAATTTGTAATGGGGTTTTAAATTTCATATTTTATTGAAATTAATGTCATGTGGAAAAGTAAAAAAAAATAAATGTAATTTATCAATGTTTTTTATTTAATTCCTATGATGGATAGCGCCATTTCTGTCGTATAATGGGCGTCTTGATATCGTAAATCGTAAAAACTAATTGATATAATTGATATTTTTTAATCATTTAACTCTTCTTTGAATACAAATTTTAATGTCATTGACCTTCATTGAACGAAAATCATTTAAATGTTCAGTTTAAGTCTATTTTATAGATCACAACGGGTTGATATAATTAAAATTCATCTAACGTACACATGTAAATAGATTTCTATTGATTCTGTATCTATAGTTGGTGTTTCTTGGTGTCCTGACACGTGTCACGCGTCAAATTTATAATTATACAAGACTTAAGAAATTTCATACTCAATTTTGGTATTTAGGTTTAAATTCAGGACACTATTTCCAAAACAGTTTTTGATTGTGTTTGCGGTCGGGGGGTGGGGGTCCATGACAGACTTTTGAGTTCACAACATTAACACGGCTCTCCAAGTGTCGCGCCGGGTTCTGGTTTTGTGGTCAAACCTCTAGTATAAATCCAAAGTCAGTTTATCAGTTCTGTGGTTTTCTCCGGGCATTCCGCTTTCCAACAACATTCCTGAACTGACCGCCTCGGTATAAATGAAAGAATCTTGACACCATTACTCCCCTCCGTTCACTTTTAGTACATGGAACTGATAAAATAGATACAATAGTAGCGTACTAAAAATGGCTGACGACTAAGAAAAGTGCAACAGTATGTTTATTTTTTAAAAAAAAGCTTATCATCCAGTTTATTGGAGGTATTCATCTAGTCGGTTGTTAAGAGTGTGACGTCGTTAGGTGGGGTTTATTTGTCGAAGTTTGATTATTTAGCAACATTTCTACTTATAAAACATCAGACTGTTGGTTATCTTATCAAAGAACATAAGTTATGTTTTAAAACAAATAAATTATGATTGGAATGTCCATTTGATTATATCAACTTTAATGTTTGACCTCCAGTTTTACGGTGGGCAGTTTATTATGAATGAAATATATTTCTTACATAAGATATGCATTCCAGAACGGCCCCCATGTGAAACATGTGCATTAATTAATTAATTATTTGATGATAAGTATTTGCAATCAGGCGAACACATTGTTTTAACGCAATAACATAATACCAGTACCTAATCCCCCAGAACACACGAACGCAAAACATTTACAAGAACAAAGACACTAATATTGATATAGGCAAACTGATTATGAACTGCTTATCTAGAGTGCAAAATGGTATATATACTCTTAGTCTGCTACATGCAAGTTGGGGCGTTTATAGCATTGTTGAAGAATTGGTAAGTCTGCTACATGCAAGTTGGGGCGTTTATAGCATTGTTGAAGAATACTTATACTGTCTGGCATCTTTTAGACATCTTGGTCCAATAGTTTCGAAAGATATTAAAAATAAGACAAATAAAAATACTAATTAAAAAACTGATTGTGCACAAAGAGGCGCTTCTCGACATCACAAAATGTTTTGACAAGTCTTGGAAAAGACTCGATTCTCGATACCACAGCACAATGTTTTGAGCAGTCTTGGTATTAAGCTAAAACTGCAGAAGATCTTAAAACATTTGAGTTGACAGGTTGTTGAAAGAATTCAAATTTGTGTTTCCTCCTAGTAACAGTTGTCTAAAACCTTTATGTAGCTTACAATGTTAGGTTTTCAAAAATGTCCAACCAAAAGTCGCTTATCACATGGCTCAAGATATTTGTATCGTACTTGTGTATATATAACTTAAATTCTAATTCACTTTACACTTTTATCAATATTATACCATAAAGAACATTATCAAGTTTATTGAAAATTCTGGCAAATATTTATCACCAGGATAAATTTTGTCCGGACTTAGAACTTTGAAACCGGACCGTCAATATGACTGTGGAGGTCTTGTGTCATTTCAAAGGTAAAAATCCCATATACAAACTGATAAAATTGTTAATTTAAATTTGGAAATTGCTTACATACAGATTCAATATATGGACTATATAATTATCTCATTATATGTAGACTACTCAGTAGTTTTTACTCCCATATCGAAGGATACTTGTCCAGTTATCAGCGACTGCGACTCTTTATGAATGTTCTGGCTCTATGTCTAAACAATGATATTGAACATAAACTATATGCGATACTTACTTACACATAAAGCTTAACTGGTGATAATAATATAAAATACAAAGTTACTTCTCGGGTGATGTGATGTAACAAATCCAAATCTCGGCAGAGCCACCCTCGACTGAGATCATACAGTATCGGTCACAAACAGGTGACAGATTATATTATTCTTACATTGTTTCTAAATTGTGTTTTGGACTAGTATGTATATTCTTGGTTATCAAAAACTAAGGAATACTCCCTCATGCAAAGTATTTCCATAGCTTAATTTGGTAAAATATATTTTGGTCCTTTCGGTAGCTTTTCACCATCTTTAAAATATTTTTGGTTTCATAATTTTGGTCCAAGCACTACTGATGAGGAATTGTATTCCGAAACGGCCGTCTAGTGCTGTAAAATTAAAACTGGTATAATATGTAATTATCACCTAACATCACTAGCAAAACATGTTTGATAAATAAGAAACATTTGTTAATTGTCCTACATTTATTTTTCAATTTGAGGGGGCCAAGGGAGACAACTTAATTATCTCCCTTGACAACGGGTAACATTTTGTTAAGGAAAGGTAACAGCGGTAGCGTGGATAAAATGACTCACAAAACTTTTGATAAAAGAAAAAAATGAAAGCAATAGACACAACGTTAACCTTTTCTGAAAATTAGCTCACATGATTAGTACATAAGGCATGAATGATAATTGATTACTACTCGTGGCTGACCCATTTAAAAAAACTGGCTCATAAACCTAAGTAATTTATCATCATTATTAAAACATTAATTAATCACTTTTAATGCAAATAATTAATTTTATCCGATGATAATTAAATTAACAATTGATTAAATATTCAAATAGTTTCCTCGTGACAATAAAATAAATTTTACCTCTGTCAAATCTACGTTTTTGACACTTGATTTATTTGACGAAATGATATTGACCCAGCTAACTTCTGAACTTTTTCTATTAGAGTACAAACTTTCAATTGCTATTTCACTTCTGTCATTTTTTGTTAATAACGCGTTTATTAAATCTTCTTTGCCATTAAATGTCGTTTAAACTTAATTTTTTTCAGTTTCAAAAAAGAAAATTGTTAAAATCAAACAATTTTCGTTACCAAATATGGATAAAGGCTATGTATATAATAAAGATATATAAAGAAAAAAAATGAGATAAAACGAAATAAGAAAGAAATTGAAATTTATAGTTATCTGATAAATTTAATAAAAAGGAAAAAAATATTTAACTTACAACAAAAAAGCAGACGATGAAAATTGCATGCCGGGAAACTACATCAAAGTATCATTAGAAATAAACATGGAGACCTGACAGGGCATTATGTCTGACGTGATTTATAACGCCGACACATTGTTAAGTAATGATGTCCCGGAAGATAATAAAACAATTTAAGTCAATATACGACTTCTTAATATTTATGTCTGAGAGATTTATGATATTTCTGATAAATTTTCTTTCTATGTTGTAGTTACCCATAAGGAGAAACCATCGGTTCGCGGCGTTCTATTATCACCATTGTTCCATTTCACTCATTTATTTGTTCAAAGCAATTGTGACATTTCTCTTGTTGTTACTCAAGCGTTCTGGTCGTTATATATTTTCCTGGTTTTCTGGATTATCATTGGTAGTACAAACTCTCTTGTTGTTACTCAAGCGTTCTGGTCGTTATATATTTTCCTGGTTTTCTTGATTATCATTGGTAGTGCAAACTCTCTTGTTTGTTTGTTGTTCTTGGTCCTTTTAAATGCATTATTTCATAAGACATGACATTTCCTAGAACACTTCAAACGCATTTTAACAACACATTCCATCAGTATTGCTACTTAGGGATCTTTGGGTAATACATATGTCTACCTTCCACAATGCCTCGTTTGCACATTTTTCGGACAGTGCAGGTGCTTAACGTTTGTTTCTTGCTTGTTATTTTTTGGGATTGATACAACCTTCTTCAGTTTGCTCGTCACATTGTTAGTTCATATTTCTGGTTTTGTATGGTATTTGGAAAGTTGCAGTTGATAACTTTTATGATAGACCGCAAGAAATACATATAAAATCATACAACAACGTATATAAAACGTTTCATTTCCAATGAAATCAAACGGTCTTGTTGCCTCTGGTCAGCCCTTACAAGAACCCATATTGCTCTAAATGAAAAAGATAAATGTTTGGCCAATGTATTGCCCAAGAATATTGTTTTTGAAGTGGATCTCGCCAAGTCTTACCAAGAATATTGTTTTTGAAGTGGATCTCGCCAAGTCTTACCAAGAATATTGTTTTTGAAGTGGATCTCGCCAGGTCTTACCCCTTCTTGGCATACTGGTATTGGGACTTGGTTTTATTGCATTTAACTTTTGTCGTTTAGTATATTCTTCCTTGTATTTTTGTTGTTGTTTTGATATAATCGATACAACGCAGATCTTTCTCATTGTAAGTTAAGACAATGTTTTTATTCCTTGAAATGGTCTTATATTGTCTTCCTAGTATTATTGTTATTTGCATTGCTGTGTTGTTGTGCTATGTGCCATTTTCCAAGATAAAGAGTCCTCAATAAAGGCGTAAAGAGCTAACTTTTTCACTATTCATTTTACGGCACGCGATCGCGAGTAAAAGTGTTTGTAAATATCACTTTTGATTATATATGCAACTTGAAAAAAAAAGACATTTGACACATGGTATCGACCAAATTAAAAAAAATATCCTGGAATAAGTATAAAACGCCTTTTAAAATATTCCTACCTCGTGTTCAAATGGTTTTTAAAAATCTATCGATAGGGTGGTATATTTTGACTGTGACTTTAATCTTTTGTTAAACACACGTATTTCTAATATTACATAGTGTTTGTTCAATAAAGTCCGTATGGAACGGTAGATAAATTAAATCTTTTACTCGGAACATTACATAGATATGTTAAATGTCAATATACTTAATTGATTACTACAAACAAAGTAAACTGTTGTCTGCGGTCAGTGGTCACTCGATAATCCCACAATTTACACACTGTCTGATCTGAAGGAGGGATAAAGATTCCTTTGTCATTCAGGTTTTTGTTTTTCTGGTAATTCTTTAATCAAATAAATCACTCCAAACTCAATCATGGTATTGATCAAAGTAGAATTTTCACATGAAGATTTGGACTTGCTTAGTTGCGCTGAAGAGCTTTCGAAAAAGTCGATAAAAAAGCAGAAATATACATTGGTGTGCCTGCTTTTTCTATTTCCTTTTGCTTCTTGAATTGTTATTTATATTATTAAATTAATTTGTTTTATTCTTTTATTTTTCCTGTGTGCTAATAATTTTGAAGAAAACATTCTAAAAAAATTAACCTGCAGGTGTTTCTACTCTTTTTTGAGCATGTTCAAAAAAGCAAAAAAGTGGTGAAAGAATTGTGTAACTGTCTATTTTATCTATATATTGTATAAAAATAAATACCCTAGATAGACAGCTTTAGGCCGGTTAGATTTGCTATTTAATAGCACGTTAAGGTTGTTGGAGTATCGGTTTCGCTACTGCACTTTCTTATACGGATTATAAAAGTTGCACTTTAACCACCAACCATTGCGTACGTGGGAACTTAAACAGCCGAGAGTGCAAAAAATAAAACGTAATATTCTTGGCAAACAATTTATCACTTTAATAAAATTTGATACATTTAATCTTAATCCCGTTCCTAATCCAGTATGCACACAGTAGCCAATCAGAAGTCTCCATCCACTTGTTTGTCTACTAGCATTCCTAACACCCCAAAACTTCAGATCTATAAGGCAATGTGTTAAATTCCTTTGACGGTGGTTTAAACTTGATTTTGAAGTCTTTGTTTACAATTGTTAAATATATAGACTGGTTATTTGCATTTTAAAACATAGAGGGTGTTGACTTTTTTCTGAGGTAAAAGATTTGTTTGTTAACCGAGACATGTGAAATACTGACGTCGCCAAAATTCGAACAAGAAAACAAGCCAATTTTAAACATAATTTATTATCCCGAGAAACATTAAACTTGTTAAAAAGATTCCGAAACTGAAAATTATGTTCTACACCGTTTAGTACTTTAGTTATTTAGTTCCCGTTACATGTTAACTTTAAAGGTGTTTTTCTCGTTTAATTATAATGTCTCCCGTAAACAAAGTTAAGTGTTTACTGTAAATCGGGAAGGTTTCGCATTCGTTTAGTTTTTGCGAAAATTCGCGGTATTAAACAAAACGCTAAAATAAAACTTTCGCGAATATTTAATTTTAATGATTGACTGACATTGACAAATATAAAAACACGCGAATATTTTAAATAACCACCACCGGTGAAAATTGACAGTCGCTAAAAATTCTCAGTATACAGTTATAAAAGAATCAGCCTGTTCGTTTATCAGTTTGTCTTTCCATCCCTAATATCGGCGTGAATCGAATCATTTTCAAAAACAGTAATCTAGATTCATGAGATTTCCATTTTGATTTGTAAAATATATATGTAGTCTTATTATCTTGGGTGTCAATATATCAACCTTTATAAAATGACACACGTTTTTTATTGGACAGTTTTTATTTTCAGCTTTTAACAAGTACTTGATAAATTCCACAGCTTTTTAATACTTATTCAACCACTACAAGCAAGTGAATAACTATGTAGATGTCAACTATATAATAAAATTGAAGCTTCTCTATTGCTCAATATTGACGGGTATAGATAGAGGAAGAGTTATGGGCCTTAACGTCATATGGTGTTTATTATGTCTAAATAATGCACATGAAAATTTTCTTAATGTATTATTTTAATAAAAATTCAGAAACAACACACGACAAAGATTCTTTATCTATACAGCATAGTGCCATTTGAATTCTGGGTGTATGCTATGCAAGATATAAGAAACTGTGTCGTTTACTTAATTTTAAAAGGACATTTGACAGTTTTACATATATGTCGAGAATCTAATAGATCTATCATTGCAAAGTTTGAATTCTATCTCGCTATTTAACGTTTTTGAGCTAAACCGAAATAGAAAAGTGTCGCAATTATTTTAGTCACGTTAACACGAGAGTGTGTGTGCTTGAATCAATTTGATAAGTGTTTAGTGTTGTTCAATAAAATTTCAAGTTTGGTTAATTTTTTTCAGTTGCGTTTGAACCATTCGACTGCATTAATATAAAGGTTTTCTCTAGACCTATGTAATACTGAAGTGTGTGTGTATAATTGTTATCGATCATTTTGTAATATATAAAAGCTGTTATGTTTTATCCAACTGGTATGTGAAAACTGAGAGACCTAAATATTTTGGAAACAGATTTATTACACTGACGTAACAAGTTTGTTTCTACAAGTAGAAAGTTGTGTAAACTTTCCTGTTACAATAAATTGTCCCACATTGTCAACAACATGTTGATTATAATAAGACACTCAAACTCGAGATATGCAGGTATCTGCTCAAACCCGTTATGTTAGCATTCCAATGTCATAATGAGATAGAGAAAGAAAGAAGAAAGAAAAATGTGATAAGACTTCCAGTTTCTAGTATACCTCCTTCACTAACTTTATACATGTACTTCTGACTGAAAAGTGACAAAATCGACCAATTTTGGCCATTCCGTTTATAAAAAAAACTTTTCAATTATTTTATAAAGGGTGGGCGAGATGTGGGTTATAACAGAGAGTCCTACTAAAAGGAGTATGGCTGCATAAATTGCTTATGGGCACGTTTGTTTAGGTTTTTGTGTTTTAGAAAAAAAATTATTTGAATACAACCAACAATTTCAATGCACGTATTCAATCTTTAATTCTGCACATTGTACCTATTTATTTTTTTTAATTTTTGTCCATCATTAGCGCACCTGAAGCAAGTAAATTATCGGTGGCCTTAACGAAACTCATTGATTGATGATTATGATCAAATACTGTTCCGTTATTTAAACTCTGTTCTACACAAACATTTTGTTATTTAAAGTTAAACAATTTCTCACTTTGTTATTTAAAAAGTTTAAATAATTTGTATAGATTTTCAGATTATGTGAGATAAATTGGACATTACATAAAGGGATATTTGTGTGTGGTATTTAACATGATCTAAGGTGATCATCTTAACTGATCATGCAGATTAACTATTTATTTCTAGATTAAAAGCCAACAAATGTCACAAACTAACGATAAATAAACATCAGAAAACATTACCTTAATCGTGTCTAAAACGAGAAAATCATTACCACGTCAAAGACAACATTAGACCTGTTGTAGTTAAAATACTGATTGGAATTCGGAAAAAAACTTACTTGACATGAAGGAAGCTTTGTCATTTATTTGTATTTAATAAGAAATGTATTTATCTTAAAATAGAATTCAATGCATACACGGACAGTTTAAATTTGACTAATTGCACAGATACTGCATATATTTGTTTTATCGTGTTTAACGACGTAATCACGAGTGTACAACCATGGCAACGCAATCTTGACACACAGCAAACCCATTTGCGCATTAAGGCGAAAGGTGTTGCCCGATACGTATCACATCTACAAATCAAATATTCATTTTTTAATAATCGCCAATTGCTATCTAAAAATCAAATGGATATAATACAGAATTACCGATCCATACGTTTTTCACCTACGTTTATAGCTAGTCTGATGCACACATAGTGTCATGTGCTACAATTGCTATGTGCTACTTTTGAATGTATTATTTCATAAAAATTCAAAAGTAGAACATGACAATAGTAAAATTACTGCACAAGAAGTAACTGCTGCATTCGTCCAAAACGCATACTATTGGGAGTCAAGCAGATTGTTGCTTCAGCTCAGCAGACTAAAAAGAATATGTTTTTCAAGCAACTCCTGTTTTAAAACCGACTCCTTTTTCTTCTTTCTTTATTTTCAATGACCACGAGATCTCGAACCACTTTTTTAACATTTAACATTTCCGTCACATAACAACAACGTGTGAAATTTGAGATTTTCAAAATTAACAGATCCAATGGTAACAATAAAATTAAATAATCAATTCACATTTTAAGATATTTTTGTAACCGTTTATTGTCACACAGTATAATTTGATACTGCCATAAATATGATACCATTGCTACATAACGTGTAAGGTCTTGAAAAAATGAATTATGCATGTATATTGTAATAGTTTTGTTTCTTAAATTACTTGCAAATCTGCTGTTTATTTGATTTTCCAAATCATTTCACACTGGACGAAATTTAGTCTTGCAACCTAATCTCATTTGATCAAAGAAACATTACAAAACCCACACTATCCGATTTCTTCCTGAATTTAAACCCATTACGTGGGCATTTAACAATGTTTTAAAACTTGACTGATGAAATCACATCAAGACTTTTTACACGCCATTAAATAACTGTTATTATATGCCGGGATATGTATTTTACAAGATCCTATCAATCAGTCGGAATACCTCGGATTTATTCAGCTGTCTTGTGATCGTATATCGATCAAGGGGTTACGGATCCTTTGTGGGCGTTTCTTTAAAGTTTAAAAAGTCATCTTTGATAAATTGCTATGTATTGCATAAAAGTTAAAAATACATATCAATTATTTTAGTTAATGGCTTCGGTCCAGTTGATATTTTTTATCATTTAAAAGAAATATTTCTAGTAATTCGTATATGCTAATTTACATTGCCTTAAGATGTAACTTTGTAACTGAAAAAAACCATTGGCTAAAGCCAATCGTCTGTTTGTTTTAATTAATTGCTGTTTTTACGTCTTGATGTACTCTTGACAAGTATGATTTGTTGTCCTAGCTCATAATTGTATATAGGATGCATATGCTTTGATATCTTCTGCTGTTTTCCCTGATAAAGTGATGTTTGTTGCTGTTGTTGTTGTCAAACAGAGTTTGAATCGGAACATTCTATTCATTTTCATATAATTTTTTTCAAAATCAAAATATTCTGTCTGAAACGTATACAATGTTTAATTTCTCTCATTTAAATGACACTAAAGAAGATCGTACGTGTCGGTATTTCGTTAATAATTAACGTCGTGTCGCAGGAAGTTCGACGGAAATAAGAAAAAAGTCTGGCTTTTGACAAACTCGACAGGACTGAGACACATTTTACATAATTTTATCTATACTTATATCTGGTGTAATGAAGCATGTTTTTTAATCTATCGGAATGTATGTATATACATATGAAGTTATTATTATACAATGAAAACCATTTCCTCTGTAATGTGTTAAGCTTCAGTTAATCTTCATACCGACGCAAAATTTATTATTTTAATTCGCATACGTCGGCTTTTTACATTGAACATAAATGTTTTGTAATTCAAATGCATTGGGTGCTTAAAAATAGTTCAATCATCTATATACATCTGAAAAAATCTTGTCTCAACCGTTAACGCGTTAAATTGTACTTAAGTCCTCTCTCTCTCTCTCTCTCTCTCTCTCTCTCTGAGGTTTGAGGTCATGAATGTGGTCTAATTTAACTATTACGCATCACAGCAATGATTCACCTGTGACGTATAGCCAATGACGTAAACACGCACGGAAACTTGAATCGGTAGCGTTGCGGTGAATGTGACCTGGACCCCTATATGAAACTACACAAAGAAAGTCCGTTGTCGTACATGTATAATATGTCGAAGTATGATCACTATTACAGTATTGGTACAAAAATCTCTTTTCAAAAACTTAAAAACTATGGCATTTGCTCATTTGGCCATGTTGAAACTTCAATTATTATCAAAGTTTTCTATTTTCCCACAGATGTAAGTCTATGTATATTTTGAGAGTAAAATCACGTTTTAATTCAGTGGTCATGGATTGCATGTTAAACCGTCACGATCTGTTGATTCTCTTTCCTTTGGCCTTCATACATTCTGATCAAATGATCCCTTACAGTGAATTGCATGCTATGCTTTTTATAAGCTCTTAATTACGGAATGTTTTTATTATTAGATAAAGAATATCATATTTTCACACTATTGTAAACTTGAACTCTTGAACTTGTGTTAGGAAATATGTATACTTTGTAAATAAATGATAAGACTAGTATTGCACAAAATACATGAATGAAAAATCTACACAATACACAAAATATGTCGAGATTACCCTTGTGACCAGACGATTGTTTGCGTGTAGCTAGTTATTTAAAATGTTATCTTTTTCTGATCTTTCACGACTGTCATTTCATATTCGATAAAAACAGGGCGTCTACGTACAGTCTTTGGTAGTTATGTTGTTCAAGGATATACTTTATATTGCTGTTTCTGACTTTTTCTTTTTTATGCAAACACAAACAGGACTTCCGAATGTCCATGTCAGCAAAAGGTTAAACGAGATTTCCGAATGTCCATGTCAGCAAAAGCTTAAACGATATTTCGGAATGCCAATGTCAGCAAAAGTTCAAACAAGACTTCCGAATGTCCATGTCAATAAAAGCTAAAACAGGATATCCGAATGTCCGTATCAGCAAGAGTCCAAACAGGATTTCCGAATGTCCATATAAGCAAAAGCACAAACACGACTAACAAATGTCCATCTCAACTTGTTTGACAAGCTCTTGAAAAACATGACTTTTGGAGGTCCATGTCAAATGAAAAACAGAAAATGCTTTTGTGCCTTTGTCCTATAAAAAGCGCTTTCGAAACCCATTTCTGATCTTTTCCAAATAATTGCCGAAGTTAACCTAGAGTTAACTATCATTTTTATCGGTTGCAAAATTACCAAAAGGGTTGTAAAGATGCTAGATGACCTTTGCAATATAATTTAAGGCACACATTGACTGAACAACGGTAGGTTTGGAATCTTTCCGAACTTTTCTTTTTTAACCAAAGGGATCATTGATCAAGTGCCCTGCTCATGAAGATCACAGTGACGTCATTTATCTGGCTGTTCCAGTGACTTAACATGCATATCGTCAGCGACAGTTCTTTAATTTTGTTAATGATTTAAGGATTAAAAAAGCAAAAGTAAGATTTAAAAATTAAAAAAAAACACGAAATTTAAATATAACAATTAAACTGTCTAGAAATTGCGTTTATAGTAGCAACCAAGAACACGTTATAACAAACAAGTGAAACCAGGGAACAAGACATCAAAAGATGTAGTTCTATAATTTTAAGCAATTTAAAAGACAGAAAAGAAATCTCACTAAAAGCAGCATTGTCAAACGAAAGAAAAAGCTTCCAAAGTCCTTTTTCAGTTTGCAAAGGATAAAATGTTCATAAAGAGTTTGAATTTACATAAATGGATTTGTTCAATGAGATCCTGTTTAGTATTTCACTTTTTAAAGATTAATCCTAACATTCCCGTTAAAAATCCCCCAGCTTATTGACCAGTAGCAATGGACGACGTCCGGGATTTAAATCTGTACATAAGAACATCATATTATTTGTCAATGGGTCAGTAAATTCCATTCAGAACTGGTAACTAATTCCATTTTCAATGACTTGACATCAACGTGATGACAGGCTATAATATTTTAAGATATAATCGCTGTTATAAATCCGTGTTTAATGACATCCCCCCTTGAATTTTATCACGAATTAAGGGTTCATCGTTCAGGGTATTACCCGATCATTTTCTCACTGTTTGTGTCGGAATAAATAAACATGGTTATCAATGTAATTAAACCAAACACATAATGTGACTGTAACCTTTGTCCAACAAGTCATTTCTTTAACTTTATGAATGTACTTGGAGTGTCTTGGTCATCAAATTATTTTTCGGTTTCTAGAACTGAATAAAATTCTATTAGCAATAAATTCAGAGTAATTGATGGTTGAAATTCTAATCAGTACATCAATGAAAATGTGTGATTGAGGGGATTTCCTTAGCCTGGCCGACCACACTTTGATTACTTGTGTTCGAATTTTGTTGCTTTTATGTTTTGTTGCTATATTATTGCTATTTGTCGTCGATATCTGTTTACTTTGTGCTTTGTTGTTTATTGTACTGTTTTGTCGTCTTTTGCAGCATGCTTTGTGGACTTTTTGTTGTCAGTTTTTTCATTGCTACCTTGCATTGTTCGCTTGAAATGTTTAATGTTGTTGTCTTTGTTATGGCTCGTTGTTGTTGCCGTCGCTGATGTTGTTACCGACTCGTTGATATTGGTGTTGATCTCGTTGCTGTTTTTAACGTCGTTGGTGTTGTTCTTGTCAGAATGTTTTGTTATGTTGTTTGTCTTATTATGTGTTGATTTGTTTGATGTCATAACTCGTGTTCATTTTCTCAATACGACTCCGTAGCTTCAGGGTGCAGAAAAAATGAGTTCATATTCTTAATCAAAACTTTTTTTATGTTAACAATTTGCTATTTATTCTTGTTTTAAATCGGTTCCCACGAAAACCGGATCATTTTCCACAAATAACATGTTACCCATACACTATAAAAATACACGTATTGTTGTACAGAAAATATTTAAAATACGCCGAGCTGCCAAACACTTGACATATGGGTCTCGGAAGGAAAATACTAGCTTCAAGTTTAATAATTACATAATTATTTTTATTATTTGATACAGTACTGATATTAATGCTGGTATTAACGAACTCCCGCTGTGATACCTGGATGACCACATCTAGAACGTATTTTAAAACTTCATCTTATTTTCGTTTTCATTGACCTGTCACTTCCACCTCGAGTCTTATGATATCAAAGTGTAAAGCTTTTTCCATAAGGTTAGGCCCAATTACTTTCAAATAACTCGGTATGATTGCTTTAAATTAAATACAGTTTACACAATTAAATCTAGAAACACATCCCAGGGGACATTTTTATAGCATGAAGGTGATGTTAATCATAATACGCCATTTAGCGACAACATATTTATAATAATGTGAATATTGACCTGTATTAAATTATAAGGGGTGAATGGGTAAGCAATGGTTTAGTCAACCCAATCTTTGCCTTGGTTTGCTAGAGACAAAACAAGCGAAGACAATATACCATTTGTAGGCAGGCAGTTTATAGTGAACGATGAAAGAATATCTGCAAACACCCTAGTCACCAGTTAAAAATGGCGAAGGCTGATAAGCGATTATCAGCAGTTGGAGAGTTCAGAGTCAACCAGCCACGAAGACGTCTTGGCCTATTTGGGTAGGCTAACCTCCCCTGAAGCACTTGCTCTTTAGGCTGCTGGGTCACAGTTGACGGGGTTAGATCAACTACATTCGTTATGTGATGTAAGCAATTTGTAAGAAAACTGCCTAGGGAATCTCTACTTAATATACATAATGCATGTTAACCACCTGGGAATAAATTAACTCATGCCCTAAAACTGGTTTAATAGTATCCTCGTTTAAATCCTATCAACTTTTATCAAAGTTCCATATAGAAGAAGGTTTACAACTAAAACATATAGTTTGTAACAGCAAACGGAACAAAGAACACAAAACAATACAATAAAATGATAATAAATAAAACAGTCAAACAAGACAAGACAAGGACAGAATGACCACCTATTCAAAGTATATTACATTTGGTCAAAGAAAACAGGAATAAGCATCTGTCTGGTTAACATTTACAGAATCCGGACAGACTCTATCCTTTACAACAAAAAATAACATGTTCTGGGCGCTTTGTAAATACAATTTACGACAAAACAACAAAGGGATTTCCTATATTTATAATTACCTTCCATTTATAATTACCTTATATATCCACTTTCAAACATTTTCAAAGTACATTTGTAAAAGACTTTTAGTTACAAATTTATCAATTTTGTCCTGATTTAACAAACACAATAGTTTTTGTCACGTCCATACAAAGACTACAAAAACTGTACAAAAACTGTACATGTACATCATTATACACACTTGCCTGCCCCTTTTATGATGCTACAATTTTTTTGTGCAACAAGTGTCTCTTACCATTTAGTTAGATAAGATTCAAGTACTTTAAATTACAAGTTATTTATTTCAGTTCCTCTTTTATTGTATACTTTTGAACAAAGATTTATTCACAGTTTGAAACACCTCAATTTTCTTGTTTAAATACATAATTATACGTCTATGTCCTCAGAACATGCAATCTTAAAATATGTCTACTAAGGCGTCGCAAAAATAAACGTATTTTAGGTTTGACAGTTTGAGAGAGAGGAAGTATTTCAGATTAGAGAGAGGGGAGAGAGAGGGGGGGTATTTCAGATTTGAGAGAGAGAGAGAGAGGAGAGAGAGAGAGAGAGAGAGATATGTATTTCATGTTTGAAAGAGAGGTTGTAATTCAGGTTTGAGAGAGAGAGAGAGAGAGGGGGGGGGGCGTATTTAAGTTTGAGAGGGAGAGGGTAAAGGTTTGAGAGCGATGGTAGATGTGGGGGACTTATTTGATGTATTATGTGTAAATATTTTAAAAATTATATAAGTTTATGAACTAAGTGAGAATTTTATCTCTTCTGAGCGGTTTTATGAAAATTAATCATTTTCAAAGTCAGAATTAAATCCTTTGGTCCATATAAACAGATAACATTAGTATCTTAAAGTCTATGACAAATAGTAAGATTGTAAAAAAAGGTTATTGGTCCTTCAAAGAAGTATAACTTTATACATATATTATGTACATGTGGTCCTTGAACAAAAATGATTTGGCTGATCAAAGCTGTCATATATCATACAAAATCAAGGCGATATTTTAATGTTCGCCAAATCAATTTATACATGCATACCTTTGATGATGGTTTTATTTCTCTTAAAGTTTTCGTACAATTTGATGAGCTTTATTTCCCGAACAAATAAATGTATATGGTCTGGGTGGTCGATGTGTTTTACCCAATATAAACTGCATGTAAATAAAAACAACAACTGTCCAAAATACAAACGAAAAACATACAACTAAACCTGGTTTAGACTGCAGCATTCAAACCAATTTGATATCAGTAAGAGTTGTGCATTGACTGATTCATGAATATTTCCAGTCCTGGGAATGGTAAGCCATTTTTGGTTTATAATGAACACGGTTTAAGATGAGGTCAATGTATATTAATGTATCAAAGCAATAGTCATATTTCAAATTGCATTTACATCTTATTTTGTTGATTGTTTGAAGTCATCGTTCTAAACCCAAATTATATTTCTGTACTTTCAGGTTGATCGTCGTTCGCTTAGATCTCCTAGACGTGTTTCCTGTGGAAATCTTTCCAGCATAAGTGAAGAAAATGCACACAGTTTTCAAATAAGTAGTGACAGTAACTTGCGTTCAAGCCAAGGACGGATTAGGCGCCCTCTAAGTGTGTCAGATACCAATTACATACAGGAAGAGTTCGATGAAACAGGGAACCTGTTAGAAAATCGAAACGGAAGTTGTAGTAGCGATAGAAGTTCTACTTCCGCAGAATTTAGCTTGTCTAGTTGCGCTTCCGAAGATGGCGATATAATTGACAAGGAAAATAAAGTTTTTGATAACTCTTTTGGAACTAAAACTCCAAAAAGTATTCATAGATCCGCATCGGATAGTTGGAACTCACATACGCATAACTTTACGGATTCTTTTCTAAATAGGACCAATGGCACACCAATTGGAAGACGAGCAAGTGTACAGGTTGATTCAGACTTTTACAGACAGCGATTCGTAGAAAATAACATGTCGAACGAAGACATTCGCCCGAAGCTTCGCCGTGCTAGTATGCAATGTGAATCTGTAATAACTAAAACAGATGCCGCGCAAGACATGGCCAAAATAATATCCGATTTTAAATTGAATTATGACTTTCCGTGTCCATTACATGCAGTAATGAGACAATATGGAAGCTCATCAAATTTAAGGACAAACATTAAATCTAAGGTGGACGTTGCTGAACGTGAGAAGCCTAAAGAAACAAAAAATGCTAAGGAACTTGTAGAAGAATGGCAAGCTGTTTCAAGGGGAAGTTCTCAAAAGTTAAAACTTGACACTTCAAATCAGAAAATGGACAGACATATTCAAACACAAAACCCCGGTGCTTTTATGACTCTTGATGAAAACAAAGACTCTAGTGTTGATTTTAGAAATGTTAGGGAACAAAGTTTTACTTCTGACTATTTTGGTTCAGTGGAAACTGTAAATTCTGTTATGTCACTTCCAACGAATGTTGTCCACAGAAGGTTGCTAAGTGTTCCCAATTGCCATACTGATCACACAACAGAAATACAGAACCGACGCCACAGCCTCCCCGTCTCAAAGAATATAGCGTCCCCAAGAAAAAGGTCTGGTGAATATCCGTCTCCAAACAAATGTGCTTCAACAAATAGTGCTTTCAAAACTGATCGTAAACATAACTTACAAAATGTGCAAAATGACGAAAAACTAGAAAATGACGTTTTCAGAAATATGGATGATTTAAATTATCCTGCAGACGAAAATGCGAATTTATCTCCTTCTAAAAGTGAGTCAAAAATGAGCGTTACGTCAGATGAAGGTTATGCTCCGTCTATTCCAAACTCGCCTATAATAATCAGACATAACATCTCAACATCCGAGTGCTATCATAAAACTGAACTCAGTAACGACTTTAACTCTCCTCCGAACATTGTGCCAGCTTACAACAAAACAGAGGTATCACAACAAAGACAGGACAAGAATGGACTTCTAGAAACAGCGTTATAATTAAAGTGAAAGTAATTCAATCTGGAATCCAGGTTCTAATTTTGTTTATGCTAACTTTACGACAAGACACCTGTTTGATAATTTCAGATATATTTTGGAATTAAAATGTTCAAAAGAAATATAATTTATAATGCCCTCGAGTTCCATTTAGATTTTTTTGCAATTTATGCGCATTTTTGTTTCATCGCTTAATGGCAACTCTACACATACACACATTATAATGAATATGTGTCTATGATCTGTTAAATTCTTATCACGAGTTGCAAAACAAATATTGATATTCATGTTATACTTCTGATGTTAATGAAATATTGCATTTTAAAGCAGAACATGTCAGCATTTGTGTATGAATTATGTAGTTTCCTAACATCTGTGATATACAATGATTGATTAAATTAAAATGAATAAAATAAATAAATTACTAAAATGTTATATGTTTATATCCTTTATTTTGTAAAGGTGAGCATGTACTTCTGGGTTTGATTGCATCATCGGGAATGACATCTTTTGTCTTAGCAGATGGTCTGATGAATAAAATGACAAGAAAAACAGTTACCCCGTTATAACATTATTTTATACATTAAATAGAGCAACCGTTCGACCGCTAATAAGAATAAGATATGCAGAGTTACACCTGCATAATAGGCAATGTGCCATGCAATACGATACGGCAAAATGATAGTGCAATGGAGCGTCATTACAGCTTTTCTTAGTATAAGCTATTCCATTGAACAGATTATGGTGTTATGTTTTTTCCGATATTTCATAAAACTTCCAAATAGATAAAATAGAATGAATTGTCGGTCGAGATAACTCATGAATGTTCATGTGATGTGTTCTATATTGCCCAGAACATGTACATGTCGGTCTTTTTGGTTCATTGTTTGCTTAATTTTACGTTTTTGGGAACCACTAGTTGTAAAATAGAGCCACCAATAGTAATAGGACACTGGGCATCATGTTGTCATTATGGTTAATGGCCAGTAGCTTATCTTGTCCTGCATTATTATCATTTCTATACCAAGTACATGTTTTAGTTACGATCAAAAACAAGCATACCAATCCATGTCCAAACCACAATCCCAAAGCAAAGTGAAAACTGGAAAATTAAGTTAAAAACTTGAGCTTTTACGAGGAAATAAGGCTGGGTGCTCCGGAATGGGCAAGGACCTCTTGTTAAGCTAGCTAGAAATAACACTATGCTATTTCATAAAATGTGTGGGGTTTTTTTTTTTTTAAAGATTTTGCTATGAAGCATACAATGTTTGCTTTGTTTAATTTAAACTCGTGGCAAGTTACAGTCAAATATATTGTAACCAAGGTAGTTACCAAGTTGGTGATCTTAGTTTGATTGGAGATTTGGAAAAATTGCACTGTAAAATATATAAATAATATTTATAGTGGAAAAAATAAACGTCTTGCAACTGACAACTGACACATGTTGTTTTGCAACAGAGAGAACCACCAGAAACACATCAGGTCAGACCACTGATACAAAACATAGAGGATTACTAGATGAAAACATGGACTTGGTAATATCAAATGTAACCGAGACGAATGTTAAATACAACCAAGACAATATGGTGGTTCTAAAAATCCACCGTCACTATGGACGGGTATGGTATGTAGCGACAAATCGTGTCCGGTTCAAATTTTAACCCTAGTCATCCCATTTATTTTACATCCACATTAAAAAATAAGCTGAAACCAAACCATCATTGAACCAATACCAAAAAAAGAGAGAGAAACAGCATATTAATGTTCCAAATAAAAAAAATGTTTTGTGGATATCAGAAAATTGACAAATCTATTTCAAATGGTTTAGTGCACGTTTTGGTATTTTTGTAGGAAAATATCTTGATTTTCTGACAACTTAAACTCTACTAGAGGCCCGTTCGTCGTCTTATCCAAGCATCAATAATATCTTGCTGTGGGGCTGTAGGTAGGGAGAGATTTTTTATAATCTGATTCTCCTCTGCATGGTGATTTTAATCTTATTGTTCTCTGCAAAAATGTATGTATAAAAATGATGAGTAATTATGAAATTGAAATTTTAATAATCTGTGTTTTCTCTCATTTTTTGAATTCGTGAAAGATTATAACAAAAATATAATCTTTTTGTTTATCAAAATATGAACATGGTATAAAAGAATAACACTGGTATTAGTTGTGTCAATGGTCTACATTAGCGTGTTCATCTCAGTATTGGCGTAATAGGCGGTTTGTTATTTTGTACCACTAGACATTGAAAACTAAAGGCGATTTTAAAACTATTGTTTTCTGCATTAGTAGTTGATGACCTGCTCTTTGGTGATACAATATATAGACGTTTAAGTTTTTAACACCAAAAGCATTTTTATCGGGTTGCCCTGAAACGTCTACAGATTGTGGTACAACGTAGCATACCATAACAATAATGAAACCAAAGGGAGTTTCAAATCGCCTTTTCTTTTGCAGTGTCTCTTGATCGTGGTACCAAGTGGCATACCATCTTACACCAATGCTAAAAAAAAACTTATTTTTTAACACAAAAGGCATTTTGCCATTGGTATCGGCATTGGTATAAAATGGAATGCTACTTGGTGCCTTCGATCCAGAGACCTTGAAAAGAAATGACGATTATAAAAATCCCTGTGGCTTCAGCATCGATATTAAATGGTATGCTGCTAGGTGCCACGATATGTAGACGTTTAAGAGTTAAAGTGACAACATAATGCCTTTGGTGTTAAAAATCTTGGTATAAGAAAGGGTTGTTCATGGTATGCTTCTTGGTACCACAATATGAAGACGTTAGAGGACAAAAGTGATCATAAAAAGGTTATAAAATCTTCAGTATGGACATTGGAATAAAATGGAAAGGCATTTGGTGCCTTCGAGACCTTGAAGGAGAAAGGCGATTTTAATAAAAATGCCTTTGGTTTCAGAATCGGTACTAGATGATATTTTACATGATACCACGATAAATGAAAGGCGAATAAAAAAGCGTTTGGTGTTAAATTTTTGGTTTCAGCATCGATATTAAACGATGTGCTATGCTACTTGGTGCCATGATTTTTAGATATTAAAGGACAAATGTATTCATAATTTGTTTTATGTTTAAAAACTTTGTATCGACATTGGTACAAAATGAATTACTACTTGGTACCTTCAATTAGTGGAGCGGCTAAGTCAAAAATAGTTCACTTTGTGATACAAGCATGAAACTTGGTCCACAGGTTATTTGTATCATGTACATTATATATCCATCGTTGGCCATCCACATTTTGTCCATTTTCAAGATGGCTGCCAATAAATTCAAAATGGCGGTTTTTTGTTCAAGTTTTATGTTAAAAAATCATAAGATTCCAATTTAGGCAAAGCAGTGACCTCGGTTGATCATATTTATCATTTACAATGACCAGATATAACAGATCTGACATGAAATTTGTCTGAATGTGGCATTCTGCTAGATAAATACCACAATGTCAAAATTTAAAAGGATAGCATTATGAACTTATCCAAACAAAATAATAAAAATATGATGTACAATGAAGCAGCACTACAAAAGCATATTTGTCTAAATCGTAGTTGTTAAACTCAGCATGGGGTTCCGTATCAGCTGTTTCATAACCTGTTTTTAATACTGATGCATACGATGTCATGACATTCTACAACTTGCAAAGTCTGTATCCACAATCCGAAAGAAAATGCTACAAAATGTACATCTTTCACTAAACTAGACAAAGTTAGTCAGAAAAAATCAGTCTTAAGTTTCTCTCCTAGAATTGGTTGGCATGTTGGTAAATGGTCCAAATATTAAATCTCAGATTGGTAATTTTGCAATGGATTCTTATTTGGCTTTAGCTCATCTTCTCCAGTAGAACTGCCGCAAACAGCCAAGACAAGGCAGCGTCAAGGGATACTCCAAGGCTCATGAAACACATTTTGCTATCTATGTGGTTCTGCTTATATACACAAAAACAAGAAGGCGGCAAATTATTGACATATTACACCATTACGGAATCTTTGTTTTATATGACATAGTTCTCAAAAGTTCGTGTCTAATGGGCGAATCAGTTGTATCACAGTATGTAGAAGATGGGATAGTATTTCCACCTGGTCTTCAAAAAGGATTTTTACTTCTGCTGCTGAGGATTACATAGGCTATAATTCTTCATCTACCATCGATAAATCATTGTTTCATGGAACAGGATCCTAAAAAATTTACGCCAGATTCTAAGACGATTCCTCCACTTTCTGAAACTTATCATGTCAAATTAGACAATGTTATTTAAATGAATTTTCCATGCATGGGAACCAAGTAAATCCATTGTCGCTTTTCCTTAATGGAATAATAAGGACTGGTTCCAAATCGCAGTTAATGAGTTGAAAAGCGCCTTTCTAGACAAGATGATGGACCTCAGGCTGCATTATGATTATTGATTAGCTCCAGTAAATGAAAGATCTCCTGGAGGTTCGAAGACATTTGATGAATATGCATCCGATGTCATTATACCTTCAATTACTTGTGAATCTTTTGCACAGAAATATTTGAGAAGTGACATAATCTTTGATGTTTATGTGGATGGCAGTCTGAAAGCTCAAAGCTCAGAGATACTAAAATTCGACCAAGAGTGTTGAGTACTGTCAGAGTACTAAGCAGTTGGAATAGTTTTCTCATGGTTGACGAAAATAAAACTGAGTTTTTAACCTTTCTTGCACACAAAAATAGTTTCTCAGACAGGAGACAAAATCACATTCGTGCAACATGTAATGATGATGTTTGTAGCAACCATCACGTGGACAAGACCAACGTTGCTCCTTGTTCAGAAGAAGAAGCTGGCACACGGATATTCCTTCAAATAAAACATGCTGATGAAAGGAATTTCAAAAATGTTATTGTTAGCAGTTCTGATACAGATGTTGCTATAGGAGTCGCAGTGTTGAGTTCACTTACACTTGACACACTGGATCGCATTTGGAAGAAGCAAAGACAAAATCCATGAAGTTAACATTTCTTTAGGACCTAGGCCAGTAGCACGTTTATTCTTCCATGTATTTACAGGTTGCGACATAGCATCTGCCTTTCATACAAAAGGGAAAAGTCAGCATGGCTTGCTTGGTATGTTTTTGATGCATTGACAGACCAACTAGTAAAAGCTATGATGATTTATCAGTAATTGTCTTGAGGCATTTACAGTAGTCTTATATGACAGGTCAGTTCAGACAGAGAAGGTAAATGAAGCACAGTTTAGTATGTTTGTCAGGAAGTAGAAAACATCATACCATTCGACCAACTCAAGTAGCACTAGTGTAGCATATAAAGCGGAGTTCCTTTCAGTCTGGTCATGTTTGGGGTCAAGTGCTTAAATGTCTATCAGAATTGCCATCTCCATTTTTATGGGGTTGGTAAAAGATGGTTATCACTGGGTATCATACTGGACTTCTCTTCAAGCGGTTGCTTTTGTTGGCAAGAACTAGTGAGATCTGGCTGCAAGAAAAGGTTCTGTTTAGAGAACTGAAAATGATATAGATCCAGTTTGCCATGTACAGTACTATGCAGCTGCAACTGTGACTTGAACTGAGCTATTTCACAGGAAATTCACAATCCCTTAACTGTTTGCTTTAATAAGCTTACAGTCAGTATTGCAAGCAATGCATGTCCCCTGCCGTTGAAAATTTGAAATTAAAAATCCAAACATGTAAATAATGTTCGCTATTGGGTATGCCGGCCTGTCAAATAAAAGTGTAAACATGTATAGGGCCAAACATTCTTTAATATATCCTACGTAAGTCAAATTATTAGAGTGCATATATATATATATATATTATATATATATATATATATATATATATATATATATATATATATATTATATATATATATATAATGAAAATCAGTTTAATGCAGGGTGTGTGTTCTGAACAAACAGACTAAAATTGAGAGTTAGCTTAATCTAATATATTATATTCAAGAGAAAGCTAGCTTTAACAAAAAAAATTATGTGATTTGTTTTGACAGCACTGTATATGGATACTGTATTTTAAGTTATTATTAAGCCAAAATTAAAATCTTTTTTGATTATTTACAAATCTCATCACATGACCAATCAACGGTAACCATATTTGAATAGGCAACACAGTACTACATTCAATTCTTTTCAACTTAGTTTCAATCAAATCCATTCAGTAGTTTAGAAAGAGTTGCTGATACAAGTTTTCAGTGAGACAGACAAACAAACAATCAGATGGACACACGGAAGACACATAGAGTCATTCCACTTGTATATGCCAACTTTCAAACTTTTAGCTTTAAAATTTGCTGTTTAATCAACATTTTTATCTCGACCAATCAGAATGCAGAATCTGGATACATGACCAATCAACGGCAACCATCTTTGAATATGCAACACAGCACTATCTACTTATCATTTCTGTTTAGTTTTAATCAAATCCTTCAGTAGTTTAGGAGGAGTTGGGGATACAAATTTTCTGAACAGTCAGGAAGATTGACGGACAGACAGACAGACGGACGACAAACGCTATAGTCCCCTCCGGTTTTACCGGCAGGGGTCTAATATAAGAAATACCTCTACAGACTAATACACATATCTTATGTCTAAAATCTGATTGAAAAGCTAAAGTTTAATCTTATTACATATAATAAATGGATATATAGACCTCTTAAAGCCGCCATTTTGAGTTTCACGTCGGCCATCTTGAAAATGGTCGAAATTGAAATGGCCAACGGTGGATTTGCAAAGTCCATTATCCAATAAACATATGTACATATGTTTCAGCACTGGTACATAAGATGGTGTGCCACTTGGTGCCACAATCCATATACCTTGAAAAGAAAGGGCGATTAAATGTTCTTGATTTCATTATTGATATAAGACCGTTAGACGGTATGCTACTTGGTGCCATGATCCGAAAACTTTGGAGGGGAAAGGTATTTATATAAATGCTTTTGGTAATTAAAAAAATCTCGGTATTGGATTAAGATGGTATGTTACTTGGTCTTGGTGCCACGATTTGGAGACCTTGAGAGGAAAGGCGATCACAAAATTCCATTGGTGTTAAATATGTGGCCTTGTGCCAGTGTATTTCGACCTGAACAGCTGTGTGAAGGAACCAAACTGTTTTGATATCAATACAAAACAACAGATTTAATTTTAAGGATATTATATCTACATAGTTTTTTATTTTTTCAGAGATCTTTTTAAAAATTAATAATACTAGATAAGTATATTTAATACATCTTAAAATATTTCAGAAACAACTTATATAATATTTATACAAGTCCTAAGTCGATCTCATCCACTTATTACACTAAAATAACTTACTAAACCGATACTTAGAAATAGTCTTGTAGGATTTGGGTATATATGTTTTTAAATTTTAATCCTTCTTTCAAAAATATAAAAGAACCGCAAAACCTAATCTTTTGACTGTTGACGTCATAATGACATGTGTAAAATGTGAGAGTGTTCAAACCTTCCGACTGGGTCAATTGGCACTTTTACGTTTAAGCTGCATCTAAATTCTGAAAATAACAATTTTTAAGATTTTTTATCGACTTAAGTATTAAAGTTTTTAATTCATTTTTTTTTTATCATTCTATATTTAGAAAATTTATCTACTTATTCTCTGTTTTCTGGAGTGCACTTGTAGTCTGGCTTTCCTGTAACATGTCCAGAATGCATTATAGGAACACATTAGTAGCACTAGACAACTTAACACGTAAACTCAACTGGACCTATGGCAAAATTTGATTTTTTAATGTCCATACCGTTTTCTGTGGCATTGTGGTTACAAGTATTTCAATGTTTTTAATGTTGGATTGGCAAATCCTGGTGGCTAAGCAGAATATGCACTTAGTAAAAGCAGGAAACTTAGCATAATGATCAAACTAGTAAAGTGACTAGATAATCCATCCCAAACTATAAATACATGGCTTCAGAAACCACGATGGTCGCAAAGAATCACTTTGTCTAATTTTCCAGAATTGTGCAATTGTCAAGTAAAAATAATAATAGTAACTGTCCATAGCAACTTGGTAAATGGGTGCAACTCCAATGTGTCATCAGTAAATATTTGATTTTGAGAAAGTTCCAGTCAACCATAGTCAACTATAAACCAATATGCTTTAGAATGCAATCCAGACCCATCATAAGATACTCGATTAAAATTAAATTAAAGATTCTAAACTATATCCAAATAAGATAATTTAAAATGAAGTGAAGAATTACTCAAACTATGCAAAGCAAAAAGTATATAAATGATGCAAATGATGCAAATAGTGAAAAAAATTAATATGGTTAGACCATGTGAATGACATTGAAAAGACAAAGTGAAAGAACTCCAAAAGTAGCTCTGCATTTGACACCACATTAAAAGAGAAACGCTGGCATCGAACTGTTGTGGAACAGCTGGGATGTATAATACCTATCTGAACCTTTTTATATTGTAATTATGTTTTTATCTTTCATGTATTTTTGTTTGTGTTATAACCTGTATGCAGCTTTGTGCAAATAATATAAATGTTTAGTGGTTTTATCGTAAAATAGTGATGATGACCTAATGTATAAATACTGTTGAGTCGAGACGCATACCACCCCTCGGCAAAATACAAATGTTATGGGAGACAAAAAGCCCCCGGACCCAGCTGTAATCGTCCCGAACATGTGTATAACATAACTTAAATATTTTACTTTATGCAATTGTAGATGTATAAAACACAACTAGTACAAATGATTTTGATGTAATTTAAATAGTGTATATGTATTTTATGCTATGGGCGTTTCCTTCTTTTGAAGTGTACAAATATAAGTTAAATTTTTTTCTATTCATCTCTCCATGTCGTGTAAATATTCTTTCCACGTTGAAATCAATATTTCAAGATTGCATCTGGTATTTTAAATTCTTTTCATTATTTTATCATTAATATGCTCTCTTTAATTTCTCACATAATTCATTTTACTCAGCATTTTTTGTATTGTATAATATATTTTATGTATATATATATATATTTAAACCTCAACAAAAATAAAAAATTTATTTTAATATTTCACACCTGTTTAACACCTTGATTAAATACTAACTAACAAGTGTTTACATTTGTAATATAGAAATTAAAAAGTATGTGAATGGTTGAATCCGTAATCTACCCACCCAATACACAATGTTTTATCATTAAAATAAGCAACAGATCAGACTTTAAAAGACGAAGTATGTCGAGTACTTGTTACTTCAAACAACGGTTCACAGTTGCTAGATAATTCTTCTTTTTGTTGAACGTCCTTTACGCAACTTTTAGCCTACTTTATTTTAAAAAATAATTTACAAACTTTGTCAAACTTCTATAACGGTCATGTTCAGATCTTGTAAATCTATAATTACGTATTGTCCGATGTCCTTAAGTCCACTTATACTTTTTTTAGTTTTAAAACTTTTTAGAACTTAAATTAAAGTTTAAATTTATCTTTATTTTTAGTTATTCTATATTTTAATTATTGATTTGTTTTTACATTGTGTCACGTTTTATTTCATGCGTTCAATAGAATCGATTTTCACGCGTGAACACATAATAATATAATCTGTTCTAAAGTGTTTATAGACAAAGAATCAAGTTTACAGGCATTAATTTCAGCTGAATAACAGTTATATAAATGTTCTGTCACAAACACAGTAGACACAGACAGTAGACAGAGCAATCACAAATACGCCGGACAGGATCGGAGATCACTTGTTTTAAAACCTCCGACTTGGGACGTGCATTGTAGATTCAAACAAACTTATCCAGTAGTGCTGTAGGGTGCCGACTACCATACTTCTTTTAAGATTTTAGATAGTGGCTCTGTATGGCGTTCACATTGGGTTCTATAATTTAGAATACCCATATATTTAGATCAGTAGTATTCGGACTGTTTTAAATCTTATCCTCTCGTAGTAAAAAGCCATTCACGGATTGGGCATTTGCCGCTCGCTCTCTCTCTCTCTCTCTCTCTCTCTCTCTGTGTATGTATTGTAGTGAGTACTTGAATGTTTTGGCTACTGTCCATTACTTTCAAACCACTTGTAATTCCATAAGTGCCAACTTTCTATTCTTCACATGAGAAAATAAGTAATGCACATGGAACATGTTAAGAGTGCAAATTATGGTTCAGTATGTATGTACATAAGAAAAGAATTTCGACACAGGAATTTGCATAACACCCTAGTTGAGTACAATAGAAAGTATGTTGGCATCAGTTTAATTATCGATATCGTGGTGGTCCGATTTTATCTCGATTAATTAAAATTAATAGTTATATTTATTTCTCTGTGTTGTTCCATTTTTTCTTGTTCGCTTATAATATAAATAGGTATTTACTTAATAACACTCGGCATGATATTTGATAAACTATGGCCTCTCTATATCGTCTCCGTGATACCAGTAATATATTACTGACATTTCCAAGTTTGTAATGAAATTTGTATTGAAAAAATAAAATAGAAAAGAATAAAAGTGAAATAATGAACTTAAAGAAATCCGGTATTATATCATAACACGATACACTCGTTGATAAAATTAAAACCCCACAGCGAATCGCCGATCCGACGCTATTTAAGGTATTTCAATACTAAAAATTTAATATTTTTAAATACCTTAATTTCAAATTTATTTAATTCAACAAAGTGTCAACAAAAATGAAAAAGAAATAAAAAAAGAGAATTCATAATATATTATCATGATTATATAACTCGTGCTAAATGTTAATATAAAATTGTCAAAAATGTCTAAATCAGCGATTTCATGGATTTACTTGCTGTTTAAGTATTGGAAATTCGATTTTTAATTACCATAGTTTCATTATCATTTATGAAAGTGTTGAAAGAGATTATGCAATATTGGGTGTACTGAGTGCTCATTTTGACATTTTGTCAAATTCTGATATATGTATATGTATTAAATCTTCAGTAAAATGTTTTGCTACTGTTCTGCAATGCAATTAACCACTACGATAGTTTAGTTAGTAGAGTGCTCGCTTCATATTTGGGAGTTAGTGGGTTAGACCCCAGGCCGGGGTCAGACCAAGACTTGAAAAATATGTACGGTGACTGTTCTTTCGCAAACCATTGGACATTAAGAAAAAAGTCATGGTTTCCTTCGAGATAGAACTGCACCGTATCACGACAGACATGACACATTAAAACCCTGCCTGCACATTGTAAAAATTTCTGCCACTTCACTTGTAGCTGGTACCGTCTCGATATAAGTGAAATAGTCTTCAATGTGACGTAAAACCCCTTTCACTCAATCGACCACTGCAATAGCTCAATTGGTAGAGAGCTCCGTAAGTGGGAGGTCGTGGGTTTTGAACCACGACTGGGTTTGATCCAAGACTTGAAAGTGGATAGTGACTGTTCTTTCGCCAAGCACTCGACATTACGAAATGAAAGTCACATTTCTTTAAGATGGGAACCACGAGGTTCTTTTAGATGGGTCACAGTAGGCTTGGCCAAGCACTCGACATTACGAAATGAAAGTCACATTTCTTTAAGATGGGAACCACGGGATTCTTTTAGATGGGTCACAGTAAGCTTGGCACGATACACAACCTTGCTGTACAATGCCATCAGCGCAACGCACAGGCAAAATTTCTGCACCTTCGCCTGTAGCTGGTGACGTCTTGATATAAGTGAAATACTCTTGACTGGGACGTTAAACACCATCACTCAATTGATTTTATGCAATTGGTGGTTACTCTATAGTCGCGGAGATCGAAATTACAATAGAAATATCCCAAAAAGCTAGTTTGGTTCAAACATTTTCTTATAAGCTACTTCATGTACTAATGGTTTAAAAGGAGCTGAATAAATCTCGGCTGTGTTGTCTCCACATAGAACCGTGGCATCGTTTATTAAATAAAGTAGTTTGTTTCAGGGAAAGTTATCATCATTAAAGAAAGATAACTCCAACATACATAAATCATTATACAGACTAACTACAGGCACTAATTATAAGACTATGGAAATTTGTCAACTTTTAAATGCCTTTCATAACAAGACAAGATGTTAAATGATTTTTCAAGATGTTTCAACATCTCAATACTACAGGTCACTGCGACCTTGAACGAAAGTCAAGGTCAACCAGGTTCACAAACTAGACCTTGGTAATGTAGCAACATATTTAAAGATTTACTTTTTCAGGTCAGTGAGAATTTGAATGCGAGTCAAGTACCAGCTAAAACTTCACGGATGGATATAATATATTCATTTTCAAACTTCTATGTCTTTTGGCTTCTGGCTTCTGACAATATACTTAAATATTTTTACTAATTCTACTGTTTCAGACCACTGTGACTTTGGTTCAAGGTCAACTCACTTTGCAACATAGAAATCACTTGTTTGGACTTTGCAACATTCTTGTCCAGTGTTATTACCAATGCTGGTTTACTAGTTATGGAGAAGAAGTAGATGAGCTAAAAACTCTAATAAAGTCAACCAGGGTGGATCTCAGTGGTGAAATGATCTGTACCACTTGGCAACAATCATTACTACACATACTGTGATAGGTCAAGTAGTGTTTTGTTAATCTTTAAATCTTAATTGATTAAAGAGCAATAATTCAAACAAGAGTCATTGATATCACAGAAAAACAATAAAATAAGTTTTATATGAAATTTATTTAAGCATAAAGCACAATTTTTGAAATGTCCTTATGTAAAGGTTTTACATAACAAACATTTGACATTAAAGTACATAACAGAAACAACAAGACAAATATCAGCTGTAACAAGTTATGATATTCATAAATATGAAAATATGATCATCCATATGCAAAAAGGGCCCTTAAGCAAAAATTTCACTTTTTGTTATACATGTGTATTGTTGAAGCACCAACATTGAGTTATGCATTAATAATAATGAAAGCGAAATCACCTCAGTAGTTGTAAAGAAATTGTAAAATACAGAAATTCATGTTTTCATTACAGACTATATTTATTTTATTTTCTGCATTATGTTTGGATGGTTCTAAATACATTTTTACTTAAAGAAACTCATATTTCAAATCTAAGAGGCAATAAACGGCACCAGTCAGGTCAACTGTATGGATGCATCATTTTATCAAGATTGTCCAATAAACTTTACATTGGACATCAAAGTCAACCTTGTGTAGGAGGTATACTAAAATTAACTGTTAAACCTTAAAGTAATGCAGAGGATTGTATCCATACACCATGATACTTCTAACATTTTGTAAGAAGCCAAAGTTTCCACTATTATGAAAAATGCTTTAATTGCAATTTTTGAAATAACATCATTTTAACTGAAAAATACATAACTATAGCTGCCATTTCACATTAAATGAATATGACAAAGCCAGACAAAACATTTTAACACAATAAAAGAGAAACCACATCAAACAAGGCTCAATCTCATTAGTTTCCGAATAATATGCAAAAGCTTAAGCAAAAATTTCAAGACATTTCCATTGGAAAAACAAGGAAATGTAAAATGATATATACTCTTCCTTCTACACTTGCATGCTTGAAATATGTCAAAAGGCTAAATTATATATTTATTTTTTATTTGTTTTTGATTTAAAAATGTTTTTATGGAATGTAAAAAAGTGAAAAATACACAAAATTTAAAATGTCATTTTTTTAAAAAGATTTTAAAAATGAGCACCATCTCTTCATTATATCTCTAAAATTTCTACAAATGATAAAAACGTAACAAATAACAAAACAACAATGGATACATTGTATCAATTTTAAAAACAATTAAATAATCTAACTAATTAAATACAATTTCTTTTTTTTAAAAGTAATAACATTTTTTAAAAGTAATAACATCTTATACAGTTGATAGTGTTCCTGTACAGTATTATGGCACAAATTGAGGTCAGTAAAAGGTAAGTTCTTTTGAAAACCTGTCAAAACTGAACCAATAAACTGGGATTTAGTTTTCCATTGATAAACCACTTTTCATGTCTAATCTGACCAAAATCTTCAGATCTTCAGGAGATGTTCTACTGTAAATGTTATAATTTTTTCAAATATAATTTACAAAAATAATTACATTGATTTTGATTTTCTTTTTTTTTTAATTACAAATTATCATTTCAATCCTTTTACTTTTTCTGGAATATAAGCATGCAGAATTTTAAAATAGTAAAATTAATAATAACAATGAAGAAACATTTTTATTTGAAAATCTGAATAATTGCTTCAATATCTAAATCTACTGTTTCAATTAATTTAAAAAAAAAATCATTAATGTATTTATTACTTGGAACTTTAACTGTCAATGAAACAACTATTAATGACTTCAGTTTTTGATCTTAAATTTTGCATATTTTTAAACATTTTATTTCACCTATATTTTGGTTAAAGAGTTGCATTTATTTCTTCAGAATATATATGTACAGCATCAACAAAAACTTTAACACTTTCTGGATCAACATCTTTCGACACACCATGTCCTAGATTGGCTATATATCTGTTAGTACCAAACTTGGTAACCATTTCTTTAACAGCATGCTTTAACTCCTCCTGAAATAGAAATACAATGTAAAATTAAAATTATTGCAATTATCACTTCACTGTCTCATTACTTACTTTGGACACTAAAAGTATGTTGTGAATCATAAAAGCTGATAAAAGACTATAAGATTTTTCTTATCTATAACTCAACATATAGCTAATGAAATAAACAAGAAACCTTAATCCTAAGTAAACTGTTCAGGGTGTAAGGGTGACCATGTACTCTGATTTGTTTGATGGTTAGTATACAGCATTTAATAGCACATTTTAACAAAATCTGGATGTTGTCCTACTGGTAAGCCTGAAGGAGTTATCTCCCTTTATAGCAGATTTGATTTATCAATGCATTATCAAATACATCTTCTTTATCATACATCTCTCTCTCTCTCTCACACCTTATGACTTATTATTTACCTTGGTTGCATACAACATGGTAGGATCTAAATTCCCCTGTACAGTGATTTGTGAACCTAAAAGTCTCCTAAAATAATCACAAAGTTCATATTTAAATACACATGTCTCAATCTAAACTAAACTATTGTAAAATTAAATCATCATAAAAATAATGGGGTGTAGCAAAAATGCATAACCATCTACCATCAATCTTGAGGCATGTACATGTATTTACAAATGTTACATACACAGTACTAGCAATTCAAATTTTAACATTCAAATATGCAAAAAATTATTATTACAGCATTGCCAGGCAAGACAAAAGACTGTGATGTTTTAACTTGTGTAACTTAACTTGATTTGACTGCAGAAGTAATTTACACTTAATTACACTACATTTCTACACACACATTATCATACACATACCTAGCATGTGCTGGCTTCTGTGTCCAATCAATAGATACAACATCATAGCCACTCTTGGCAAGATCTTCTAACGCAAAATGAGCATCTTTAGCAAATACCACCTGTTTATAATATATAATAAAATAGTCCCTGTTTACTTGTGGAATTGAAAGACAAACAAGTATTTGGGAATTTATCAATTTAAGTTTAAACTTACAAATTATGAAAATTTTCATAACTTAATTTTAAAAGTGGAATTCACCCATGCCCATAGTAATAATCCACAAAGAAAACAATTGTGTGTCAATTATTTATTTTGTATGACTATATTTCCGTTTATTTATGTTCTTCTATTTTCATATCATTGGAAGACACTTTATATGCAACTATTCAGTCAGATTTTGGTTTTTTTATTACCATTATTTTACTGATGGAATGCGGGGAGACTTATATAGAAAAACATAAAAGAAAAGACTTTAGAACTTCAAAATACTATGGCAATAACAGAGGTAGTAAAGCTATTGAGATGCTCTATGAAAATACTATGGCAATAACAGAGGTAGTAAAGCTATTGAGATGCTCTATAAAAATGTTTTATAGCATTCAATATTTTTCAATTTTATCATCTTATTTCAATGTAAATTTCTTCAATTCATATCATAGTAAGTTTCATATAAGTAATTCAGCAAAATACACTAGTACAAGAACAATAATTCTATCAACTACTGTGTACATGATGTGATTATGCATATTTCTGAAATTTGTGTTAACCAAATGATAACATTTCGTAGAAACATAATGTTGGGGGGAATATTGAACCTTTTGATAATCATAAAGGAACCAAACAGAAGAATGTTCACATATAATTAACTCTAATTTAACAAATAATTGGCATTACGTGTCTATTGAATTTTGATTTCAAAAGAATTATAACTTTACCATTGGTACTGGCTCAATCTGTTCTTCATGAAGTCTCTCTTTAACACTATAAGCAACTTCTCTAAGAAATGGTAAAGCAAATTTATTAAACTGTGTTGGTCCTAATTCTCCAGCACTGGAATCAAAAACTTGTAAAATCTGTAAAAGTAGATAAATCCAAACTTTATTATATACATGTACATATAATGGAACAAGTTGTTTATAAACCACTGGAAATACTTATTCTATTATAAGAACAATTCTAATATTCAAATAAACAATTCAATAAATTCAATTTCTTAAATTCCCTGCAGTTCAACAGTTTCACACAATATTATTATTTTTACTCTGGAAAACAAAAGTTGGAAAGAGAGAAACACTTTCCATAACTGTTGTAGTAATTTCATTTGTTAAGTTTTATTAATGATTATCTCCCCTTTGTCTTCAACTTTGTCTTCAATGATCTAAGTTGACACAATCTGATGGCAATGTACACAGCCAGTCAAATGGCAACATGCTGTTTGTTAATACTTTTTTATATGACTTAAACACACCAGTGTTTATAAATACTCTGCCATTAGGTTGTGAACAACCTATTACCGTCGATTAATGTGACAGCAATCTCTAAAACGTATACTGTATTATAGTAAAAATACGTGTATTCGCGATTTTCACAGTTACTCTTGTATCATGAATATGTTTTCTCAGCTAAAATTCCTTTGGTCTCTTGGTACACTTTTCTTTAAGTTGAATAGTGGAAATTTCTTACCACGAAATAGTTTAGAAGGTCAAAACCGCAAAAGTTTCCTACTGCTAATGAATCTTCTTATACAGTACATGTAGTTAGTAAACTTGTTCTTGGCTGTTTACAAACACTACAAAAAAGTGATGTAATCCATAAATAGCCTGTATATCATACCTGTGCCCCTGCTTTAACTTGAGCTACTAAATAGTTTATAATTTTAGTTGTGAGTAGTTTAAGTAACTGTCTACTAGCTTCTGGGTATTGTACTAGCCATCGTCTAGCTTTAGGTAACGGTGCTGAGGAACTTCCATCTATCATGTACTTCATTAATGTCCACTGTAAACAAAATTTAAAATACAAATTAGTTATCAATATTTTATCACAGTTTGTAATTGCCACTATTAGTTGGAATTAATTCAAAATTGACTAGGATTCAGAAAATCTGGTTGTACAAGTCGGTTATCTCTTACATGTATTTTGAGAAAAATACCAAGCCTTTTGTGATAGATGGGCCAGATGGACAGACAGACAAGGAGGTTCCTATCTCTAAATTCAATAAGAAAAGAATTGGCATAGTTTATGATAATGACATTTAAACTTTTTTTCAGATTTTTTAGGGTTCTAAATTATTATTTTGCTCTTTTAAATTTTTAGTAGCTAGTAGCTATTTGACATTTTGGCATTGAAAACCAAGAAAACAGAAAGTTATATTACCAGAATTACTAATATAAGTGTCTTTAAAAATTTTAAAAAAAATTAAATACTACTTATACTTACAAGTACTCCTTGATTTAAAATGACTGAGTAATGTAAACTTATGTGAAATGTGTGATATGAATGTTACTTACAGGTGCCCCTGAAAAACCAAATAATGGACATCTTCCATTTAGTTTTTGTCTTGTTAATGTTATTGCATCCATCACATAATGAAGTTCTGTAGTGACATCTACAATGGTGTTTAGCTTCTTAAGATCTTCAGGTGTTTCCAACAAAAAGTCAAACATTATACCCTGTAAGTGTACAAATTACAAATACATGAACATACTGGTATATGTATATCAAAAACAAACTTACCAGTCCATGTTTAAATCACAATCCAAAAACAGTAACAATTTTGAAAAATGGCAAATTTAGTTAAACATGTGAACTTCCACCAGGGAAGTGAGGATGGGTGCTCTGTAAGAGTAAGCACCTACTGTTTAACTAGCGACACCCAACACATGTGTAACCAAAATTGAGAATAAAAGGAACATAGAACTATGGGACATCAAATATCTCCAATAATATCTAACAATAATAATATTGTTTTTCATTAATAAAAGATAGAATACATTATGGCATTGTAAGTATCCTCAATATAGACCATTTCCATACTGTCTATATTGTTAGCAAAATGTGTATTTTATTTTGAAATCATGTAAGTGACACACCCAACAACCACACATCAATCCTTGGAAATTTACCTTCAAGTCAACTAAAACTTTGCCAACTGAATGAACCATACCATAACCCATAATATATATGTCATATATCAAAAAAAACCCAACCCTTTTATTATAAATTAATTTATTTAATTTGTTTGTTCTTGTGTATAAAAAGTTTCTGATTTTTCTAGCTGTGCATGAAGACAATGTCAATGGGAAATATAGTTAATCAATTGTTGGCATATTTATAGTACATATTTCATAGTTTTTTTGCTAGATGATATAAATTTTCATCTTTGATGCAAAAGAGAGAGAGAAGGGGGCACTTTTGCAAGCTTTAATAAATCAAATTTAAAAGGAAATACATGTACCTAATTTTAAAACCCTCGTGTTATCGCAATCTAATCAAACACACAGGAAATATGTTATAAGTAGAAATAAGTAGGAAACTGACTACTTTTTATACCTGATCCTTGTGGTATATCAATCAATGAGTGGTTAGTAAATGATGTAAAGCCCTGTGTGTGCGTGTGTGTGTGTGTGTGTGTGTGTGTGTGTGTGTGTAGGGAGAGAGAGAGAGAGACAGAGAGTGAGAGAGAGTTTAACAACTGAATTAAAAGTAGAAATGACTCATTATTATTACCAAACCTTGAAGCGCCATATTATCTTAAAATCAAAATTTGATTAAAGGCTAGTAAAGCAGGTGTTCTTTATATAGAGCATGGTTTATGTAAAATTGTCTTTTATGCAAATATGAGAGAAAGAGAGAGAGAAAGAAAGAGAGAGAGAGAGAGAGAGAGAGAGAGAGAGAGAGAGAGAGAGAGAGCTACACAAATCAATAAAAGAAGGAAATGCCTCATTATGTTATCTTTAAATCGATTGAGCTGCTTTTCATTCATGATGTCATAGAATTTCTTATCATTTATAAAACAAACACCAATGAAAATTTACAACAAGTATATGATACATCTACTTCATTTATTGACTATGTACAATATAAGTTTAAATATTTACATAAGTATACATTACATCATATAATATTATAAACTTTTATAGAGGAGGAACCACACAGATTACCTGTATTTACATTACCTGTATATCTATACAATAGGCATAATATGCATGCAAAATAATTGCATTCTGATTGAAACATATGGATGGATGAAAGTACCACTTAGTAACTGTAGATCATGTTGTACTTGTCAAAATGTCACACAGAAGATTTCTTTTTTTCTTTTAGAATACATATACTTCCAATAATATGATACCAGTATAATAAGGCTTAAAGAATAAGTAGGTTTCCACTAACCTCACCATCTTTATGCCGAACATTTTAAAAGCACTATGAAAGTTGTTATCCTTGCTTCATGTGTTCAATGTAAAAAAATAAATAAAAATAAATTGTCTACCTTAAATTTTTCTAAGAACATTACCTGAAAAAAACATTTTTTTTTTGCCTAATGAAATTAATAATTATACACACCTTGCCTTCCTGGATATCAACACCCATACCTAATGCTTGAGGTATTACCAATATATCAGAAAATATTATAGCTGCATCTAAATCAAATCTTTTTAGCGGCTGAAACAAAAAAATATTTGTTTAATAAAAACAAATCTATTGGTAGTCAGGATTTATGATTAAAGCATCTAAAATTGTTCTTACTGTGAATTTGATGACTTGTATGATAATTATCGTAAAAAAGATTTACTTATGAAAAAAAGGTTCATTACAGATTCAAAATTCAATATTTAAAATAGACATTAATTCTGATTTTTTAAAATTAAAGTAGTATACTTGTTAACTCCCATTTAACATACTGTTTATCAAAAATTAGCACATCTAATGAAAAGGGTTTTGAAGATGAAATGTCAGTAGAATAAAATCTGGACCTTAAATAGATGCAGCAACAAATTTGATGCTCGCACATTTTTATACTAAAATGGAGCGTTCTTTCACATATACCATACTTGGTGTGTTGGCCATAGCATTAAATCTGACAAAATTCACATGTGTACATATGCATGCATATTCATATCAATAAATAATACCTGTAGTGTAATTTCACAAGCCATACTTGGTGTCCGAACCATATCAAAGAAACCAGCAGAATTCTCCTTCTTAAACTCATTATATTCTGTTTAATGAAAACAAATAATAATTGTACAATGTACATGTATATGATATATCAACACCATTCTGCATGCATTCATCATTAAAAGTATGGAATTTACTTAAACATTAAATGATACTCTGTCATGCTATGGAGCAATAAATCTTTATACTGCCACCTGTGAAAAAATATTTATTTATTTATTTATTATTTATTTATTTATTTATTTATTTATTTATTTATTATTTTTATTACATGTGATCTACATTTAAATTCTACATTTTTAATTCCACTCCACCTACAAAAACTATCTTTTGCTGCTTCAAAATGCTAAACTATTACCCGGTTATATTTTAGTGCATCTTGGAAATGAACACTCACCTGGAAGGTAACGTCCAGCTTGTCTCATTAGCCAAACTGGAACTCTTTCTGTTTTCTCCCCTCTGGCAGCTCTTAAAATTAAATCATTCTTTAATGGTGGGAAAAACTACAAAATAAAATCAAAGTGAAGTCAGAGTTGTGACTTCTCATGAAATATTAAACCCATCTCTTAGGCACCTCTTTTAATCTTGCGGGATGAAACAATTTCCTTAACAGATGCCGGCCCTTGATTTTTTTACTTGTCCTGTTGCATATGATACTATTGCATAGGTGTTTGCAATTTATATAAGAGACAGCATATCACAGCCTCTTTAAGTGTGTAACTTGGTGCTTAAGGTTGATTTTTTGTCTATCATGTATCACCTTCTATAAATGCCTTGATTAACAATAAAGTATGTTCAGCGATCTGCACATTGTCCAACAGACCACATGTAGACATAAACAGTGTAAATCTATATGTATATTCACAATATATGTTGTGTTCCTTGACTGTTGTAGACTAGTGACAGACATTACAACCAGAATACTCATTAAGGTACAGAACACACCCCTGCATGGTGCACAAACTGCATTTTTATTGAAATTATTTTAATATTATATGCATGAACTTAAAATTCAAGCCAATTTGTTATAAACCAGAACACATGGAAAAACGTCCGAGAGAAATTTCAAATTAGAGATGGACCAGAGAGAAAAAATTGTACCAGTAAATTGGTTTCTACAGGCAGGTATAACAGGTAAAAAAAAATAAATGAATGGCTGAAATGTTGCTGTAATGTTAACCAATCTGGAACCATTAACTTATATTTACATTATATGTGTACCATATTATATGTTGATGCACTATCATAAGCGAATATAAATAACAAAATAAATGTTTCATTATATTTACCATTTTGTTGTTAAGTAGGAAATCCAAGATACATGTACAGAAAACCAGTTAACCTGGTTTGTCAACTTGTTCTTAATAATTCCCAAACGGTGTTGAAATGTGAATCATATAATGAATGTAAAATGCTAATAATTCTTAGATGTTTCCATCATTACAAATCATGTAGCTGTCATTCTAAACTCTTATTGAGTGACATAACCCTTCCGGGGGGCGTGATTACGTAACATATTTTTACAGCACCCACGTGGCAAATAAACAAAATCGGTATAAAAAGTAATCAACACTGAAGTGCAAAACACTTGTATTTTAACGAAAGTCTAAATTATTAGTTAAATAATTCTCAAAATAACAAATATACCTGTGTTATGAGCGGTCCAGATTGCTGCTGTTGCGTGTGCCCTGCCATGTTGTTTACATTCCATGTGTTGATAAGAGTTGTCTCCCTTACTTTGACTGGTCAAACGGGCTTCACAAGTTTTGTGTAATAACAACCGGTTCATTCGGTTTCAAGAGAGTGTTGAAATAAAATCAAAGCACTGAAGGTAATGACAGACTTTTTTTGACTGTCATATAAATACAGTAGTAGAGTTGAGTGATGGTCTCAGTAGCAGTTCTAGTATGGAGTAGGAAACCAGAGTACCTGCAGAAAACTGCTGACAAGGAAATGAACAAACTTCTATTAAAATTTAAAAACAAGAGGCCCATGGGCCCTAATGCTCACCTGCGTATATGACCAATATCCCCTGTCATAGCCATGGAAGAGTGGTCTAAAGTACAACTACGGATCAAAGTGCTTACCCCGGTAGTTTGAATCCCAATCAAGACAGATTTTAGTGCAAGAAACTTTGTCAGTTTGCTTGTCAAGGTTAGGTTTTTTTTTGGCACTCTGGTTTCCTCCATCATCCATGAACCGACACCTCAACATAAACGATGGAATCTTGACTTGGGTATAAAACCCCATTACTCCACCCACTCATTGGGCTTAGGTGAGCTAAAAATTCATTACTTCGCATTTCCTGTAAAAAGTATGTTTTTTTTCAGGATAGTGTGACATTTTTTATACCATTACATATACTTACTGCATGGTAATTTCTTAAAACTTCAGTCGGAATGGCATGATATTTGTATACCTCTAAAGAAAACCACAGAGCTTTGGCAAGCCAGCTGACAAATTTTCTGACATTTATGCCTCTCTTTCAAGAATTCAAGTCTTATTAAATACCATCACATCAAACTTCCGTTATTGCACAGAAACCACTAAAATATTCTGCAGTAACAGTAACCTTGACCTCTGATTTCCAAAATCAAAAGACATTCTCCTTTCAAGAATATTTATCAATAAAATTAAATTATTGTATAGAAATCAATGTACTATAGATAAACAGATGGACGGGTCAATAACTACATGCGTTGTAGTGGCTAAGTAAGGTTAGTGGTTAGTAAAAGTAATAAATAGTGATATGACCTTAACTAAAAATCATCCATCTTTCATCATCTGTAGCAATGCCCTTGATGAATCTACCAGTATATGTGTCAGGTAAAGATTGAGAAAAGATTGTCTAAATAATTTTTAACCAAAATGTCAGCACCAATGTAGATGGTGATGACAACCACATAACCGTTATGTCTTACACTTTAACAGAAGAAAACATAGCACTGCCATGCTGTTGTACGGCGTAGTTGGGAAAATGGTGTTGTGGCATGACAGAATATAACCGAAAATTCGGCGGGGGGTTGGGGGGGTTCGATCTATGCATAGTCCGACGGATGTTTTTTGGATAAAGAAACAATGTACCAAACCATGTATTGCTAAATTAAAGGTAGAAAATAATAATTTCATAAATATATGAAAAAGACAATCAGTAATTGAAATTTAATGAAGTCGTACCCGATGGTTTTGTCATTTCCGATAGAGAGAAAGTAGTTTTGCAGACCCTACCGTCGCTATGAGGGGGTACATTCTAGCGGTTGTATGTAACTGGATCATTTGCTGTTAAATCTGGGTTTTAATAAACTGCTGATTATCACTCACAATATTCCCGTTTCATGTTAATGGTGAAGTATTTAAAATCCACATGTGGTCATTTGCACACAACACTGTACGAATTATCTCCCTTTCACGAAAGTGAAAATCTAATCGATAAACAGTTTTAAAATATGACACAATTGCCTCAACATCAAATTAAGTTATCATACCCTTCAAAATAAATTTAAATTACCGTAGATTTCTTGAAGAATCAATTAAATCAACCTGCCATTGCTGTTTATTTCATAAACATAGCACTGCCGTGCTGTTGTACAGCGTAGTTGGGAAAATGGTGTTATGGCAAGACAGAATATAACTGAAAATTCAGGGGGGGGGGGGGGGTGGGGGGTGTGTCGATCTATGCATAGTCCAACGGATGTTGTTTTTTTTTTTTTTTTTTTTTGGAAAAAGAAACAATGTACCAAACCATGTATTGCTGAATTAAATGGTAGAAAATAATAATTTCATAATTTTAAATTTTAAAAAAGTTGTACCCGATCGTTTTGTCATTTCAGATAGAGAGAAAGTAGAGTTTTGCAGATGCTACCGTCGCTATGAGGGGGTACATTCTAGCGGTTGTATGTAACTGGATCATTTGCTGTTAATTTGTTTTTTAATTAACTGCTGATTATCACTCACAATATTCCCGTTTCATGTTAATCATTTGCACACAACACTGTACGAATTATCTCCCTTTCACGAAAGTGAAATCTAATCGATAAACAGTTTTAAAATATGACACAATTGCCTCAACATCAAAATACGTTATCATAACCTTTAAAATAAATTTAAATTTCCGTAGATTTCACGAAGAATTAATTAAATCAACCTGCCGTTGCTGTTCATTTCATAAAAGGTTATGATTTTACATCGTAGGACGCAAACTTCTCGGACTACTTTTTATTGTAAACATGAGATCAGTTCGCCAAATTGCAGAAATTATTAGATGCATCCTGTCGCAATATTTTACTAGATTCCGAAATGTATTCCGAAAATTTATTCCAAATGTGCATATGTAACCAAATGCATTACCCGTCTCAGAATACATATCTTACGATAAAACAGATATATTTCTTTCACGCTCATTTACCAGGCGCACTATTTCCATGTGTACTCATATCTTATAATTTCATAGCAAAGAAGCTCGATATCTTGGAAGAAAGCGATAGCAAAGTACGCGTTTACTATCGTGAAACGCTGTACAAAAAGTTATGATTTTACATCGTAGGACGCAAACTTCGCAGACTACTTTTTATTGTAAACACGAGATCAGTTCGCCAAATTGCAGAAATTATTGGATGCATCCCGTCGCAATATTTTACTAGATTCCGAAATGTATTCCGAAAATTTATTCCAAATGTGCATATGTAACCAAATGCATTACTCGTCTCAGAATACATATCTTACGATAAAACAGATATATTTCTTTCACGCTCATTTACCAGGCGCACTATTTCAATGTGTACTCATATCTTATAATTTCATAGCAAAGAAGCCAGATATCTTGGAAGAAAGCGATAGCAAAGTACGCGTTCACTATCGTGAAACGCTGTACAAAAAGTTATGATTTTACATCGTAGGACGCAAACTTCGCGGACTACTTTTTATTGTAAACACGAGATCAGTTCGCCAAATTGCAGAAATTATTGGATGCATCCCGTCGCATTATTTTACTAGATTCCGAAATGTATTCCGAAAATTTATTCCAAATGTGCATATGTAACCAAATGCATTACTCGTCTCAGAATACATATCTTACGATAAAACAGATATATTTCTTTCACGCTCATTTACCAGGCGCACTATTTCAATGTGTACTCATATCTTATAATTTCATAGCAAAGAAGCCAGATATCTTGGAAGAAAGCGATAGCAAAGTACGTGTTCACTATCGTGAAACGCCGTACAAAAAATCATGCAGTAATCATCACCAAACCCACCTCATCATATTATACCATTGCATATTGTATTGTTCAAAGAGATCACTAGTATGTCTATAGAAACAGGAATAAAACTGTTGGTATTTCAAGCATGGAAGGTGTAGCTAGCTTGACATGAGGGTGCTCACACTTCTGCAGCTCCCTGTCTCGCTTCCCTGATAGAAGTTCACATGTTTGACAATATTTGCCCGTTTTCAAAGTTTTTATTTTGCTTTTTTAGGATTCTAATTTTGGACATGGACTGATATATTTGTGTTTCCTTCATATTCAGATTCAACTGGTTAAAGGAATTGAAAAACTTAAAAATAAGAACTAACTCTAAACAAATATTATTGGATTTATATTAGCAAAGTGATTACTGTATAATTTATATGAAATAATAACAATCAAAAATGAAATAAAATTATTGCATCAGACTAACAAATCCTTTTATCAAACTACTAGCATCAACAAAATACTTTTATCAAACCATCAAGAAAATACTATCATCATTGTCCCAACAAAAAATGCTACAACAAATAAAAATATTCCCATTGCAAAGTTGTATATACCATACTTAAGCTATTCCCTATTATTATAACAAAAATACTTATTTTGCTTGTGGAATGTATTTTTCTCTAAAAAACAAAAACAAACACATACAATTGCTGAAATCAATGATAGTCTACTTAACAGTTAACTACATTGTGTTCGTAATATGAAGAATGGCACAGGGCTAATTCTGGGTCATACTGAATAGTAGCCAGAGATCAACAATTTGAACACAGCTTTCAACATCAGAGACAAGAAATTGATAGAAATATGCATGCTTCTCAAATGCTATTAAGGTAAAACATTTATTTTTACTATGTCAATCTATAATGAACAACATTAGTTTCAGTCATGTGTATTCATTGCCAATTTTTGTAAGCTTGATGAACAGTTATAATTGATTATAACCCTTGTAGACAAGTGCGTGGTCACACAAGCTGTAAGTGCAGTGTGGAATAAGAAATTCCTGTACCATATCTTGATGGCAAACTTGTGGGATTTTTACAGTCCAGGAGGTGAGAATGGATGTTTATATACAGTCTATGAATAAGCAAAAAGGCTTTAAGTTGCACCAAATATCATTTACAAATAAGTAAAATGCCATTTAACAATATATCCCAAACAAACAAATGTAGTAAAAAAAGTAATTAAAAATACCTTATTATTGTAAATCTTAAAACTAGGCTTTTAAACCTTGTAATACAGTGTTGGTTTATAGGTAGTAAATACATACAAATACAAAATATGTAAACATAATGTACACAATGTATGGTAATTTTTTTATTATTATGTACCTATGTTCAACAAATTAAATACTTAGGATACAATTTAAGCCAAAAACAATAAAAATTTTGTCAAAATTGGGCCAGGGATGAATTCAGGGATGTATATAAATATAAAGACAGTCAATGAGTCTGTCACAAGTTAGTGATTTTTACTTGGTAGACAGTTATTCTGTCATAAATCTGTGATTTTTACTTGCTCTAGATAGACAGGTCTGTCATAAATCAGTGATTTTTACTTGGTAGACAGTCGGTGACTCTGTCACAAATCGGTGAATTTTACATGGTAGATGGTCAGTGATTCTGTCACAAATTAGTAATTTTATCTGGTAGACAGAAGTGATTTTTTTCCCACAAATTAGTGATTTTTACTTGCATTGGTAGACACTTGATTTTGTCACACATCAGTGGTTTTTACTCGGTAGACACTCAATGATTTTGTCCAAAATCAGTGATTTTTACTTGGTAGTCAGTCATCGATTCTGTCACAAATCATTGATTTTTACTTGGTAGACAGTCATTGAATCTTTCCCAAATCAGTGATTTTAACTTGGTAGACAGTTATTTATTCTGTCATGAATCAGTAATTTTTACTTGCAAGACAGTCTGATCTGTTCCAAATCAGTGATTTTTACTAGACAGTCAGGTCTGTCGCAAATCAGTGATTTTTACTAGACAGTCAGGTCTGCCGCAAATCGGTAGACAGTTACTTGTGTATTCTGTCATAAATCAGGGATTTTTACTAGACAGTCAGGTCTGTCCCAAATTAGTGTTTTTTTTTACTCTTATAAAAGAGAATGAGTTTGACTCTTTAATAACTTTTTGGAATTTTATGATTGGATTGTAAATAAACAATTAAGTATATAAATAACACCAACTATACATTATCCGAAAATATATAAATAATAACATAAAAATAAAATAACAAAATTTAAATAAATACAACAAACAATATACAACTAAGTCCCTACCACATTCTGTATAACCCCTGACCTCAATATCCATCCAATAACTTTTGGTCCGAAGGTTGATATAGGTTAAAGTTTGATACAGCATGTGACATGGATTAAGTCATTTGTTTTTCACCATATACATAAACAATAACTTATCCATACAATGATAACAAAAACTTGAACAAGTGCAGCAGAATTTTCCCACAAGATAACATCATGTGATTGTCATTGTGAGTACCAAACAATACTGAATCACAGTGCCAAGCAATACTAAAGGACAGCACCAAGCAATACTAAAGCACAGTACCAAGCAATACTAAAGATCAGTACCAAGCAATACTAAAGATCAGTACCAAGCAATACTAAAGCACAGTGCCAAGCAAAACTAAAGTGCAATGCCAACCAATACTAAAGTGCAGCACCAAGCTATACTAAATAACATTACCAAGCAATACTAAAGCTCAGTACCAAGTAATACTAAAGCTCAGTACCAAGCAATACTAAAGCTCAGTACCAAGCAATACTAAAGCTCAGTACCAAGCAATACTAAAGCTCAGTACCAAGCAATACTAAAGTTCAGTACCAAGCAATACTAAAGTTCAGTACCAAGCAATACTAAAGTGCAATGCCAACCAATACTAAAGTGCAGCGCCAAGCAATACTAAAGTGCAATGCCAACCAATACTAAAGTGCAGCGCCAAGCTATACTAAATAACAGTACCAAGCAATACTAAAGTTCAGTACCAAGCAATACTAAAGTGCAATGCCAACCAATACTAAAGTGCAGCGCCAAGCTATACTAAATAACAGTACCAAGCAATACTAAAGCTCAGTACCAAGCAATACTAAAGCTCAGTACCAAGCAAAACTAAAGTGCAATGCCAACCAATACTAAAGTGCAGCGCCAAGCTATACTAAATAACAGTACCAAGCAATACTAAAGCTCAGTACCAAGCAATACTAAAGTTCAGTACCAAGCAATACTAAAGCATAGTGCAAAGCAAAACTAAAGTGCAGCGCAAAGCTATACTAAAGCCAATGCCAAGCAATACACAGTGCCAAGCAATACTAAAACATAGTACCAAGCAATGCTTAAGGGCAATACCAAGCAATACTAAAGTACAGTACCAAGCAATACTAAAGCCAATGTCAAGCAATACTAAAGCACAGAGTGCCAAGCAATACTAAAGCATAGTACTAAGCAATTCTAAAGCACAGTGCCAAGCAATTCTAAAGCACAGTGCCAAGCAATACTAAAGTACAGTACCAAGCAATGTTAAAAGGCAGTGCCAAGCAATACTAAAGCATAGTACTAAGCAATTCTAAAGCACAGTGCCAAGCAATTCTAAGCACAGTGCCAAGGAATATAAAGCACAGTACCAAGCAATTCTTAAGCACAAATCTCTGAAAGACATATGATATTTCAATCCTTATATCAGAGGCACTACAGAAAGGGGTAAAATACCAGAAAACAAAATAAAGGACATGTGCAGCAGTTTGTATCAAACAGTAAATAAAAACTGTATCGTATACAATTAAATATAATGTACGCCTATCAAAGATGAGATTCTAAATAAAACCCAGCATAGAAATAAATACACTATGTAATATAAAAAGTATAAATAAAAATCTTATACATGTATAAAACACCGGATCTCAGTTTCACAATTTTTCATTAATTAACATTTTCTGAAATAATTTCAAACAATAATAAGATGTCATTTTGAAGATTGCTTTAAGTTCATCATATTTGTAATCTAGTGGAAACATTTTCTCTGTACTGCCATTAAAGGTTCAGAAAATTTTGTTGCAATAAAGTTATAGAAAATCTTAGTTAAGGAATGATTGTGAAACTGGGACAAGGAATGTATAATTTACAAAACTTTTAAACATTTGAACAACTTTATAGAACACTGTCTGTATATATCACAACACAGCTAGTGGTGATAAGGACAAACTCGGATGACCTCATTTACATTTGTAAAACATGTACATTTAAATGTGATGGACTGTCCAGAATGCCATATGTACATGTATGTCTTTGTATAAATAAGGATTGCTAATGGCCTTAACTATTCAATATGTGGATGGTGTGAGATATCTTTAGTGTTTGTTATACACTTTATAGTTTGTGATACCCCTTAAAGTTTGTACCAAACTATTAGTTATTAGTTGCTGCATATTACCCAGAACAACATAACACATGTATTCACATGAAAAAAATCCCATACCCAAATGAAACAGCAAGGATGAAGATTAGCAGGAGCCCAATTTAACATTAGTTCTACATAAACCTTTTAATAAGGAAACATGATGGCACACTATGAAATTTTGTAGGAGTGTAACACTTAAACATATAATATACTAGAAATGATGTAGAAAAGCAATTAATTGTATCAAAACTTTCACAACATATCAAATAAATGATGCAATATAACCAACAAATTTCTATAACTAATTGTCACAATGCCACATCAAATATGACTTAGACTATGGTGATGGTAGTGATTCATTGGGTAGTCTGGTGGTATATGTACTATGACACTTAAATTTGCCAGAATAAAAATTGCATATAAAAATTAATGACCAGAAAATTATGCATATAAACAAACGGTTACTTTTTATTTCATACATGATAATAAAATCTAACATATATGTATAATCTAAATAGAAGGTAAACAATAAGGACTTGGAAATTCCATTTTTCTTAAATTCAGGGTCAGAATTTTATCAACCACTGATCCAACCAATCACAATATTAAACATTTTACAGTTCCACCAGAAACATGAGGTTACTGTCAAATTTCTGAAAAATAGTGAACAAATACTGATACTGAACCTATGTTTCAATAGTAACTTTCAAAAGATCAACCTCAAGACAGTAGACATCACCAAAAGGTGACCATGACCATATTAGTGCATTCTACCAGGGTATTTAAATAAATCATCATGTATGACACAAAGGTCAAAATCTGAAATTAATTCAATAATAATAAATTATCATTATACATTATAATTATATCCCTGTAAAACACTATTCTATAAATAAATACTAGTATGCTTCTAAATAAATGCCCACTACAAATAAAATTCTTTGTCTTTTTTATCGAGTTGTCTCTCCTTGTCTAACTCCCCGGATGTACCGTTGATCTGTTCTACTTCTTTGTCCGAGTCATCTTCAGATATTGAAAAATGTCTGGATCTAGAATTTGTTGCAAAACGTTTAGCCATGGCAGCAACAGATACACCATTAATTTCCTTCTCCGAAAATGGATCTTCTTGTCCATTACCATCAACCCGTTCAATCATGGGCACAGCAGATAATTTGACTTGATCCATTGTTTCAACTAATGACTTCAATCCTGGCAAGTACTGAAATATTCCACTGAATGATTCTAAACTATTTCTTAATTCCTCAATTTCTTTGTTTTTCAGTTGTATATTATATTCCAGTTCTTTATTTTGTCTTTTTAACTTTTCAATTTCACTGTTTTTAGTTTCTGTTAATCTTTGCATGTTTTCATGTTTTACATCTCTATCTAGCAGAGACTGATTCTGTTCCTGTATCGTGTTTTCTAAGCTTGTCAACCTTTTGTGCATTTGATGAAGCTGTCTGTTAGCCTCCTCTATATGAGATCTGCTCAACATTTTCTTTTTAAATTCTAAATTTCTTTTGTATGTTCCAAAGCCTCAAATGTATGCAAACCTTTGCCTATATTAACTTCCAACACTAACGAAGATGGTCACTTTCATAAGCTGGTCTCCTCTAAATTTAGATTGGTTAAATGTGCCAAATTTGCAATGTGTCCATAACAGGAGGTTTTTTTTCAGAATCAGAGACTGGTCTTCAGCAGATTTTATCGTGAAATAAACTTATTCTTTCTATTGTCATTGTTAAAATACAAATATTTTGTGCTCTGTTACATGTTCAATCGACTAACTGACATACTCTTAACTTGTTTTCTTTTTCTTTTTTGAGTTAAGAAACTGAAAATAAAGAATATATACATGTAGTAAGTATATACAGTATGGACTTATTTTTGAAAATGATGAAGAGTATAAAAAACGTCATCAATCCACATATAAGCATGTTGTTTGGGATCACTCATTGAGGTTTGCAGTGGTATATGCATGATGAATATGAGGGATAACACCAACATGAGTTGGTTCACTACTGCCATAAAACTAGGCTTGTTTGGTGTAAAGTATAACAAAAATGATATTGATTATTGGAGAGGAAGACACTTGTGCAGCATAGACAGGTTGATTGAATGGTGTTTTACGCCCCAGTCAAGAATATTTCACTTATATTGAGACATCACCAGCTATAGGTAAAGTGACAAAATTTTTTACCTTTGCAGTGTGCTCAGGGCAATTTGCATGGAGGGTTCTTTAACATGCTACACCTGCTATGACATGGGATCAATGGACCACTTGACTTTCATTTCCAATTGGGAGGACCAGATCCTCGGTTCAGGAAGTGAATTTTTACGCGTTTCTTCCCTTCTGTTATATTGTTATGTGCATGTAGCGGTCTGGGTAGCTCAGTGGTAAAGCACTCACATATACAGAGTGGTGCAATATATATTCGAACACTTTGTAAAATCCTTCATTATACATGTATATAAAACCATAACATTTTTTAAAATTTCTCAAAAATTTATTTCTTGGTCAATTTCCATGCTTTTTTCACCGTTAAATGTAAAATTACTATTTATTCAGCCAATTTCAGAGAAAGCAAGATCACAAAATATTTGATATATTTCATTCAATATGACGGGTACAAATCAATGAGTCTTTAACTTACGTGAGCCAAGTCGTTACTAAAAATTGCCGTTTCAGCTCCAGAAATACATTTTTGAGAATTTAAAAAATATTATGTGGTTTTATATGAAACAAAGAAGGATTTTACCGAGTGTCCGAATATATGCTGCACATCTCAGTAGTGCGGGAGGTTCCGAGTTTGATCCCCGGTCCGACCCTGCATTTTTTCTCTTTCCTGTTACACATGTAGCGGGACTGAGCTAGTCGTGGTATTGTTGTATTGTATATACATGTAGTAGATAGAATAGTTTGATTTACTGCCAGACTTTCTGGTCCGGATCTTTTAGCCTTGTGGTAGAACGCTCGCTTTTCACCCGGGAGGGCCGGGTTCGATCCTCAGTCGGGGCACTCGGTGAGGAAGTGGTTTTTTTCTGGTGCTCTGTTACACACACATATTGTAACAAATAGTCCTGTTATCGATTTCTGCATTAAATTTGAAAAAAAATCAATTATGTCAGCACGTGTATGAACGCACCATATTTGAGAGAAACGGGAAGATTTTCTTTCTCTAAAAATGACAGTTCTGAGTGCAGTCGTGGAAATCTGCTGGTTGTTTACATCAAAACGGAAGTTGAAAATTTCAATGACATGCGCATAAATTTCATCAATCAGAAATTAAGTCTTGTATCTTATCCAATCAAAAAATGTTTTACTAAATTCTTTGGAATGCATTGTTCATTCGCGCCATTCACGGAAAATTTAGAAAGAACTGACAAGGCACAAAATTTTACCGTTCATAAATAATGGCAAAAGTTAATATATGTAACGTTAGAGTATTAGATAACCCTTCACCGTTTTTAAACCCTTTTCAGTTCGAGATTACGTTCGAGTGCCTTGAAGATCTGTCAGAAGGTAAACATAATTTACCCCATTCTTTTATCGTTTAGCACACTAAAAATTAAAATTCAGTGTAAACAGGGACGTAACCAGCTAATTATAAGTCCCGGTGTAAATCGTATCTAAACTGTCGATTTTTGTACCTGTACATGTATGTCATTTCTATTTTTTTTACCAAAACGTCCAGTTTTTCTAAATTATGTAACAGAAAAGGGGAAAATGGCTAAATGCAGCCCAAACCGGGACTCGAACCCGGGACCTTCCTGTATACTAGCGGGCGCTCTACCCACCAAGCTACCCGGCCACCTATCCAGTCAGGTCCACCACACTAACTATTCCGTCTTATATTAACTCAGATTTCAGAAATACAGTTTGAATTTCTGTATCTAAAACTGATTAGTTTTACAAGTTATTTATTTCAAGTTAGTCTGTTTTCTCATGAATTTTATATTCTTTTGATATTTAAAGAACATACCTGTTCATTGTTAAGTGCCAGGCACCATTCACCAGCACTGCCAAACAATATTTCTCTTCTCTTCTGTAATATTTTGAAATAAAATTTTACAATTTTATCAGGAATGGATAGTTTTAATTTATTCCATATGGATTTTTATTTTTAAAGTCAGTATTAAAATATTGATCAAAACGGTGCGACAGAACTGCTGCATTTAAGTCAATTTTTCAGTGTATTTGTTTTTTATTGCTTTCTCCTATAATAAACAATGCTGGATCATACAATTTATACAGGATCTAAATATTATCTATCTTTAGAGAAATCTTAACATTGTCATTATTATACCCCTCAGCAAACTAGTTTGACTGGGGTATATAGGAATCACCATGTCTGTCTGTGTAAAATTGTGTCTGGGCCATATCTCATAGTTGCTTTGGATGACTTAATTGTCATAAAAATTCACATGAAAAATCTTCATGGTCTAAAGGTGTGTCATTACCTTAAACCAATGTAATTTTTTAAAAAAGTCAAGGTCGCAGGAAAACATAAAGTCCTTAATTATATAGATGTGGGCGTAAAGTATTTGGCTCTCAAGAGACCGTTCGAGTTTATTTTATAATTGAAAATTTTTGGTGTGGCAGTTGAACATGTTATCTGTTGCACCCAAGTCCCAATTTGTAGAGTAATTTTGCTGTTAGATTGATTTCTCCAATAATCTAAAATCTCTTGGCATTAGGTTTCAGTTATCTCTTCGTTCATTGGAAATAAATGTAAAGAAAACTTGCACAACACCTTACCAATACCATCCTGTAAAGAAAAAATGAATTTACATTTAAGGTTCATTAGGTAGGAGTTGCAGTGTTTTCTTCAGAGAGCATTTTTGACGCGAAGATTTTAGAATGACACAGCTCAATTCGGATTGTGTGTTATGTTTGACGCAACCATTTTTACCAATTGAAATCAGTTGCTTTGTATTTGAAAAAAACATAAAAACATAATTCCATGTGTTTATTTCTTCTGAATTCTTTGATCCACTGCATGTTGCATGGCTCAGTCAATCATTGGTGGTTAAATTGCATTTCAATTTCATTAGAAGAGAGGTGACTACCGCTTCAAACAATGTGGCTTGCTCTGTGTCATACAAACGCTTGGTACATGTAATCATCATGTTTACAAAGCACTGTGATGACCATAACATAGGGACATAACCGGATCATGATAAAAAAATTACTGATAATTTGCCGATTTTACTGGCAGGTATTAACAAGTTGCTGATTTTACTGGCAGAAATATTATATTTCTCTACCTTTATCAAACTTCAAGTGTTTTAAAAGCTCAAACTTAAAATTCAAGGGTGTTTTTTCAAGAGAAAACTCATTTTAAAGGACTTTTCAAAACCTGTGTTAACAATAATAATTGTTTATAAAAAAAATCTTTAAGAAAAAAAAAAAGATAGACTGGAAGGCCCAAAGCCAAGTTAATCAAAATTTGTTGTTAAACCAGAATTCAATAAAATAGGCTTAACAAATGCCCAATGTTGTCTTATGGTACACCGGGAAATCTAATTTATTGTCAAATTTAATTAAATATAATTTTTTATGACCCTTAAAACTAATAAAATAACTTCCAGATTTCAGAGTAGGGGGTCACCAATGACCCCTGGTATTTAACAGTTGGAAAAAACACTGGGTTGTCAGGTCTGCTTTGCAATGCACTCATGTTAATGAGCAGCAGTGAAGAATAATCTTGATTGAAGCCACCATTGCTTTCTTTTATTTTATGTTTAAAACTGAATTTGAAACCCAATTGTTGACGTGTAGGATGAATTCCAGCTGTTTTTAGCCAACTACATTGATTTTAATTTACTTATTTTGACATTTAATTGTAGATTTGGAGTGGAAAATCATTTATGTTGGAGCTGCTGAAAGCGAAGAATATGATCAAACTTTAGACTCTGTTCTTGTTGGACCTGTGCCTGGCGGAAGACATATGTTTGTTTTTCAGGTAATTATGTTTGTGTTTTCTTTGTAGTTTTGTACCCACCTACATGTAGTATAATTGGCATGCCACAACAAAATAATTATACCCCCGCAAACTAGTTTGAGGAGGGTATATAGGAATCATCATGTCTGTCTGCGTAAAATTGTGTCAAATCACATAATTGCTTTTCGCAACTGTCATAAAACTTTACATGAATGATCTTCATGGTCCAAATGTGTGTCATGACCTTGAATGGAGGTCATATCGGAATGCCATGGTCAAGGTTGCGGGAAAACATTAAACCCTTTTAGATGTTGAGGGTTGGGTGAAAGGGTGTTTGGCTCTCAAAGGACAGTTCTATTAATATGCTGAAGAAGTATATACAGTAAAATCTGCTATTGCAACCATCTCTATATGAAGACAGCCTGTCCACTAAGAGTAAGACAAGTGTTTGTAGTAAGTTTACCTATAGATATAAGCTATTGTTCCACATCTAATTGATAGGTTAAATATAATTTTAAAAAAATACTCATTCACTTCCAAAACATGCAACCGGTCATAATCAGTAAAATCACATCGGGGACAGCAATTGATGATTAAATATGATTTGGAACCAATGCTACAAAACAAATTTTCTTGATGTTTGTCACCCTTTAGTTTTCCATGCTATAATGTTTTATAGAGCTAAAACAAATGTTTGAATATCTGAATACGAATAGATTTTTGTATAATAGTCAAATGCTTGATTAAATCCATTCTTTTAAGAGAACAAGGGATAAAAAAGTTATTTTAATTTCTAATGAAAGAATGGGGTTATATTTCTTGGAACAATAAAGTTGTAACACAGCAAACATCTGCTTTCAGACATTTCCTTTCTTTTTTCGTTTTTAGCTCACATGAGCCATAATTCAAATTTTATGCTTTATACTTTCATGCTTAGTAACAATTAATTGAATTATTCCAATGTATGACTATGAGGCTTTGTTATTTCAATCCCAGTTTGTTAAGTGATAAACATTTTTTGAATTATAATTTGTAAATTGTATTAAAATGCATTCAGATTTTGTTTGTAATTTTAGGCTGGTCCACCAGACACAGAAAAAATTCCAATACAAGATGCAGTTGGTGTAACGGTGGTTTTGTTAACCTGTTCTTACAGATCAAAAGAATTTATACGAGTTGGTTATTATGTAAATAATGAATATCAAGATCAAGAATTAAAAGAAAATCCCCCTTCTTCACCCATATACAGCAAGGTAAGCATAAGATTTTCTCTATCTTTGTTATTTCTACTGCCCAACTCATCCACAAAATTTGGGTTTGACCCCAGTCAACCAGATATAAAAAAGAACTTTCCATTGTGAATCTCTACTGGTTGATTTAGTGACCTTTGGACACAAGATAGAAATTGTAGCCAGACCAAATCTCAGAACCAGGTACCCTTTATAAACATTGAACCATACATCTCCAGTTAACTTAGGCATGATTTTTATTTATAAAATGTGCCATAAATCCTGATAGCTTGCTTGTGGAAGGTCGGTGGCTTTCTCCTGGCACTCCAAATTCTTCCACCATCCCAGAATGACCACCTTGACATAAGTGAAAGAATCTTAACTGGGGAGCAAAACACCCTAAGTAAACTCCACTCAATAAATCTCTGACTTTTTATGATGGTACCACATTAATCAATTAATTGACATCATTTGTTATTTGATGTGAATATGTCTATATAAATTGTTCTTGTTCAATTAACTTTGATTATTATTGTTATTATTAATTTATTTTTAGCTTGAAAGAAGTATACTAGCTACACAGCCAAGAGTTACCAGATTCAAAATAGACTGGGATGACAACAGTAGCGAAACAGTGGAAAATGGAGAAAATATCCCCCCAGCTCAAAATCCAGACTCGGAATCAAATCAAATGTCCATTGACAATAAAGACCCTGTTTTTATGAAAGCAGAGATCCCTGCTGGGGCTGTATCTGCTGATTCTTCTGACATTGTGAATCTTGGTCTGACAATTCAGGATTCAAACATGCAAACAGAATGACGGCTTTAATCATATAGTGGTGGTATACATTTTAATACGAGTGCTTAAATATAATAATTATTACGTTGAATGGTAATGACTCAGGGTAAAGATTGGCATTCTGGATTCCATTTTAATTGGTTGAATGTTTTGGAGTCATTTATCCATTGGTGAATTGGCAGCTGTTATGATACAGAAAGTTTAAAGTAATGTCATTCAATATATCATGAAATAGGGCGTATACTGGAAACACATTGCATCCAAACCAAGGAATTTTTTAGTGAGTAAAATTTGCAGTGATAAAAGAATGTCCTATGCATGATATCTGTGAAAATAAAAAAAATATTGGGTTCCACTGAAAATAAAGAAAATATTGGGTTCCAGAGGTGATTATAAGTACATGTAGTCATAGTCACAAAGGTGAAAAAGCTTCTGAAGTTTTTAAACATCTTAAAATTGTATTGCATGTAATTGGAAGAACCGTGAAGAACAGTTGATTCATTTAGACATTGGAATATGTAAAATATAAACATGTAATATTGTGATCATGTAATGATTTTATTAAGAAAGGATTTTAAAAAGTCATTGTAGTGCTCTCTCTAACTCCCATTAAATATTTATTGTAAAATGATATGTGTTATGTACAGTAGAACTTAAAAAGATAATGGTGTGTGTGTGTGTGTGTGTGAGAGAGAGAGAGAGAGAGAGATCAAGGGAATGAAAAATCATGTGTACAATTCATATTACAAATTGTAGTATAACTTACAAGAACAAAATATATGGAAAGTTTAAAAACAACCAAGAACTGTAACTAAATTTCTAAATTTGGAAGCAATGTTTGAAATTCCATGGTTCACAAAATATTGATTGATAAATGAAATGTGTTCTAACATGGTCTGTCTTATCAGCTGTAGGTTTACATTGATTTGGTCGTCATCAACGTTAAAGTTTCAGGTGAGACTTGTATCTTATATTATGCATAGTATTTTTTTACCCAAGATAATCAAAATACTCCTGTAACATTGGAATCATCAATGAAAAAGTTGTGTTTATCCACCCAATTCTTAACCACACATTTTCATTTTATTCAATTCATATCATTTAAAAGATTAAATATTAAAATTTAATATGCATGTATTGGTATACAATGAAATAAGTTGATCATTCTCTTCAATTCATCTATACTTGTGTATCAACATTTACAATGACTGTTGTCAGTCTGTCATCATTTACTCTTCAATTCATCTCTTCTACAATGTCAGACTTTTGTTACTTTCATCCTATCATTTGATCTCATTTTTCCAGGGCGATATGCTTGTTCTTTTTGTATGTGTCAATGGCTACATTCCCAGTTATATGGTAATGTGATTTGTATTCTTAAGAAAACGCCCCTGGTATTTTGAAATAACACAATTTGCCGTAATTTTAATGACACTTCCTTGTTTGTTGTACTTCCGAACTTGTGGAGAACAGAACTGAAGAACAGTGTTACCCGGTACCTTTAAAATGTCAATATCTATGTTATTCCTTTGAAGCATGCATGTAAAACACTCCATTTTGTCCATGTTAAGTTTTCTGAAATAATTTACTTTATTGTAGGTTGCAATTATAAATTTTATTCTGCTGGCAAAGTTACTTTACTTAATTTTAACAGATTTTTTAAAAATACTTAATTTTCAAAAATTTTGGTAATTTGACACTAATAATGTTGAAATCGTGGAAACTTAGAATTGGTTACAATTGAACTAGTACTTCTGAATTTTGTGGACTAAATTATGTCAAGTTTGTATTTGTGTTTATAGTCAGGACTTGTGTAAAAATTTGTTAGAAATTGATAATACTTTAATTTATATCATACTATATACAATATTTTTCTTTTGATGAGATGGATAAGCGATTATATGAACCTGATCAAAGTTATCACCTAGGCCTGATGGCTTCAGTGAATATTATTTTAGTCAGGTAGGTATAATCCCATATCCACTGATATCAAAAGACAGCAGTTGTTTTATTATATGACACTTCAAAGTCACAATTAAAAGTTCAGATATGAGTGTAATCAGCAAAATGATTGCAACTTTGGCATTACTAGAGATGTTCATCAAGTCAGTAAAGCCTGTTTAAAAAGCTCTTTTAAATAACTTCTTATTACTTTAATTGCATTGTCTGTGGATCTCTTTGTGTTAATGGCATCTTTTGATGCCAATATCGCCTCCAAACCTCAGGTTTCCACAGATGCAAATGTTGCTTGTCATCTGACATTTTATTTTTGTGTATTATCAAATTGTGCCAATGACATAAGCGCTTGTTATCTCTTGACATCTTTTAATTATGAGGTCATAATTTCCAGAAAGGCTTTGTTCTGTTTTTGATTGAAAACTGGTCTGCCAACTCTTGTTACTAAAATAGTATTAAAGTGGTTGAGCAACTATTTATGGACTTTTTGAGACATTTTTATTGAATATTGCTATATGTACGATATCACTGAAATTGACCAATCAGAGAAAAGGAAAACCCTCAGTCATATAATAATATTCCATATACAATATTCTTATATATATTGTTCAATGCCATTTATTACACAAATTTATCATATACATAAGGATAAATTAATTACATCAAATTAAAAGTTGTTCTGGGACATATATGCCACAAATTCAAATGAGGCTACAGAGTACACATGGGCTTTTAACAAAAAGTGATACTTAATTTTTTTCGAAGTACACAAATTACAAATTACCCAAGTACAATTATTTCAAATAAAACTAGTGTTGGAGAACAAATTATTTTATTAAATTTAATGACTTCATTTCCTGTCTGGCAAATTGGCAATATCTAAAGTATAAAGTGAATGTTTTTAATTTATTTTATGAATGATTAATATGAAGTATATAGTTATTATATATATATATATTTGTGTTTGATAAATTTTGTAATTTCAAAATCAGTAATAGATGCAATAAATATTTGTATATAAATTTACTTGTATTGTTTTTGTATACTTTGAACTCCTGTTTTAACCATCTTGCCAATTTGAAAGTCATAACAACTAAAACCATGTAAATGTCATTTGTCAGTGTGAAGTTTTTTTAGCTCACCTGGCTTACCATGCATGGTAAAGAATCTGCCTGTAAACTTTAATTTTCTCTAAAAACCACCTAACCAATTTAAATGAAATTTGGTATGGAAGGTCCTTGAGTGGTAAAGATTAAAAATTGCATCCAACATTTATAAATGGCCACTGTAACTATAAATAACAAAAACCTATAAATGGCCACTGTAACTATAAATAACAAAAACCTATAAATGGCCACTGTAACTATAAATAACAAAAACCTATAAATGGTGTTTACAACCTTATAAGTTATTTATGTACCAATTTTGCTGAAATTTAAAACAGAATACATAATAGAACTGGGGGGTATAAAACAATAAAAGGTAAAATTTTAAGTTTGCATGATATTTATGCAACTGTATTTAGAGCCTAAATCTTTCAAAATTTTCTCTGAAAGTACTTGGCTATTGGGGCTCATTGGGTGGAAAAGATTTTTTTAAAAAATTATTCAAAATCCAAGATGGCACATACTGTTGGTCAATTTACATGTCCGAGTAGCCAAGTGGGTAGTAAATGTCACAAGCCCATCACCATTTACAATGGCAAATCGTCTTCCAAAAGAAGAAAAAATTAACCCTGATGTTTCACTTGACAGATATTGAGGGTGCTTTTGGCAGTTTGCTTTACTGTTGGTTACCATAGCAGAAAAAAATTTATTATCTTTATGGAGGAAATGAATTGATATCAAATAACCGACAATGATATTTTCAGCAGAGAAAGAGAAAAAAATATCGTCAGGGGACACCCGGGTTCGAACCGGGGACCTCTCGATCTGCAGTCGAATGCTCTACCACTGAGCTATATCCCCAATGACGCTTGAAAGAGTATAAAGAAATTATTTATATTTGGTAAAATTTAACGGCGCAGTGGAATGTTTTTTGAAATTCTACCTATATTAATACAGCTTAATTTATTCACGGTGGGAATATAATATAAAATAAATATTTTGATGACCTTGGCACATAAACAAGCACCTGGTACTTTTAGTGTCTCCCGTAGCAACAACATCAGCGTACATCCGGGCAGATTAAATATGGCTGCCATTACACCAATACACAGCTAGTGTGTTGAAAATAAGTGATTTGACGGTTTCCAGAAGACATTTGTATTGATAGAGTATGTTATTCTATTTTAGTTCAATTAAGAATAATGACATTATTTATTTTCTCGATTCTATCCAAATAATTGCGTATTTGACGAGGTATTCAGACCAAGTCTTGCAGTTTCTCGCCGATGTTCTCATCAAAATACCGCACTGGCGTTGTACCTGTTCCGCAATCGTGGTTATTACTGTGAAATATAATATGATATATAATATTTATATAGTATATGGGAAGGTCCCAGGATCGAGTCCAGGTTTGATAGTTTGAGTGTTTCCCCTACCTATTACATTTGGCTGTTTGGGGGCCTGTCCTACCCTGGGAAGTGACCAACCAACAGGTTGTTCCCTGAATGGAACCTAGTAGTTTCTATTCAGTTTATTTAAATCGAAACAAGGAAGGGATGAATGTGGTGGACGGAGCATAAGAGACGTGGTGTTTGAAATAAGTTGTTTAAAATCACATTTGAAATAAGTTGTTATAATGTTGTTTAAAATCACATTCAAATTTTATGGCTATTAGGGACGGGTACCTAGAAAATAAGCCCAGGGAACAAAATAAGCCCAGGGACGTTTGTCAGACAACAATTGTACTCACAAAAGACATAGGTCCGCTGAGACGATTTTTTCACAGACCACAATTTTTTTAGGATTATGTTAAGTAATTAATATTTAATAATGCCCCTCCATCTTTTTATGGTGTAAAGTCAACATTTTCAATCCTCCAATCTGGTAGATTAAGAGAGAGAGAGAGATTCTCCACCTTTAGATGACGGCATTTTCCGAACAATACTGTATATGCGGACGAAATTTCAATGTAATAGAATAATTTTCTTAGAGAATTTAACACACTAACCCGATACTGGATTCTATGAGTGACGGTTTATAAGATATTTATTACAAAGATGAAACAATCATCTCGTACATTTCTTATGACAACCATCATCATTTATCGAGTCCCTCCATAAAATATATTCACACTAATGTACGAAAACAAAACGGGCAAATACTCCCCTATTTATAACATGTACAGTAATGCATGTCGACTACACAACTTTTAATTATAATTTATTTATTTATTAATACAGATATGTAGGTATGTCATAATTAGAAATATTTTCTCCATAATAAGGATCAAATGCCAAAACAAATACATCGTATGCATAAAGTTCCTAACACTTTTACATTATTATACTTAAAAAACACTTTTACAGGATATATTAATAATCCGATTAACCGAAGAAGTAAATTAACCCGTTAATTAGGAGTATTAATCAGTACTGATTGATCAGGCTTTATATCTGTCACAGTATATTGAGGTCGTCTGTTATACCCGGCGGGTGTTTATTCACGGCACGTGTTCACCTTGTAACAGGCTTGTCTGGCTTACGTGAGACAAAGAATTTGATAACAGCAAATTGTTTTACACACAATTTTATTTTAACTTCAAAGAAGAAGCCAAACAAAGCAAGAACAATAATTTCAGTGTTGACATTAAAATGTGTTTAACATACTAACTGTCCTTCGTCGGGAAACTCCATAGTATTAGTATTAGCTAATACATTACTGACAAACCAAAAATTCACAAAAAGTCCTTTAAAACAGTTATTAAGACATTACTTTGTTAAAACTCAGAAAAACCTTCGATTATGACAATTTATTATTTCCTTTTTTGTTTTATAGACTAGTTACATTTTGTAAATGAAGTGAAAAATTAGTATTTATCACTTGTAAAGTTAATATACCGTATTCATCGTTATTATTTTTTAAATCTCATCTCTGTACTTCAGGAATCTTTTATTAAGTTATTTACGTCACCTTGCATAACAAATCCAAAATTAGAAATACAATAGATAACATTCCCCCACGTTAATAATTGAGTATTCTGAGATAGCGAGTTATCTCCCTTCACTCACCGACGCATGCTGTAAGGTGAAAAAAATCAATGATAAAATACTTCGTCATTCTGGTTTAGATCGATACAATTTTTTAACATGATAAAATATGATATAATCTATAATAAATATGTGAATTTCACATCTATGTAATGCCTTATAACTTCCTGGGCGCGGGAAACTTCCCTGGGCTTTCCCTGGGCTTATTTTGTTCCCTGGGCTTATTTTCTAGGGACCGATTAGGGACAACAGCAAGTTTATTAATCTCTTACAGATGAATCTTAATAACAATTTCATGGTCTGCCTTGTACTAACCTGCACTCAGAAATGTTTGTGGGACAGCTTCCAGATCCTAACTAGATTTTATCCGGCGCATGTTCAACAGTGTGTTTGTATCTTGTTGCTTTGCAAACCTACAGTTCCATAGTGTACAGTTACTTTGTCTTAATGTCCTCTGGCAGTTCAATTGGTCATTCCTGATACATTAGGACAATAGATTTGACTTTTTCCAAAACAACCATAAATAATTGTTTTATTACCTTATCTGTTGTTATATTTTAAAACAAATCAATTCCACATCAGATATCTCACTGTTTACATTTTTGTCTGGTACAATCAGGGTTAGCTGAATGCTCAAAACAGCCCCCCAAAAGGGCAGTTCTTTGAAATGGTCATGGTACAAAATGACTAGTGATGGTGTAATTTATCTGTGGTGCATCAACCACTGATTAAGGTAGCTCAGTTGGTAGAGTGCTTGTTTGCATTTGGGAGGTCACCTGGTCAAATCCAGGCAGAATCTGAGTAGGATGTGAAAATACTGGTAGTGAATATTCTTTTCCCAAGCACTGCATTTAGAAATGAAAGTCAAAAGAGACTTTAAAAACTTATGTCCTGTGTCACGGCAGGCATGGCACATTAATAACCCTGAGTGCACTGGAAAGGTAAACATTTTTGCCACTTCACCTATAGCTGATGATGTCTCGATATAAGTAAAATATTGTTGACTGGGACATAAACCCCATTCAATCAATCTGTGGTGCATCAACTAGCTAGTTCATTATAAGGTGCAGTTTTACTATTTATTCAGTATTTTGTGATATCACAAATTCTATTATGTCATATCAATAATTCTATTTTTGATATCAATAATTCTATTTTTGATATCAATAATTCTATTTTTGATATGACTTAATCTATTTTTTTTATATCACTAATTCAACTTGATTTATTGATATCACTAATTCATTGAGGAAAAAATTGAAATAAGGAGTGCTGCATCAAATAACTACTTGCATGATAGCTATTTGGCACTTATTCAGTACTTTAAGGGTGTCATCGTTTTTTCTGTATGAATTATTGATGTCACTAATTCCATTTAGTGATACCACTAATTCAGTTTGGTAAAGTGATATCTCTAAATCCAATTAATGATATCACTCATTTGATTTTTATATATCATTTATTTTATTTATTGATATCACTAATTATTAATGATATATTAATTTATTTGGTGATATCACTAATTCATTTAACATTATCCCCAATTAGATTTAGTGATATGACTAATTAAATTAGTGATATCATAAAATACTAAAAAAATTAGTAAAACGGCACCTTATAGTTATTCAAGCATTTGGAATTTCAAAAAATATTTAATTGCATCATATATGTATGTGTTTGTCATAACTAATGAACATATCATTGCATTCAGAAAATAAAGTGTGAAGATTTTCAAATCCTTGATGGAATTTATTATGGGACTCTTCTGCTACCTTAATTAGCAGTAAATCAAGAAGTACTAAATTTTACTTTCTGCATCAGATGGTATGTACTTTGGCGGGAAAAATTACTGTTCAAATTATTAAGGGATTTTTGTCTTGATTTGTGTAAGAGGTATGTGACACTATACTGTAGTCTTGATAAGATAAACAAGGTTTAGTCTCACTTAGCATACATTTTAAAAAACCATAGTCTCACTTAGCATACATTTTAAAATAGCCAAATTTTACCTGAGACCTGTACACCTGGCTATAGTCTAGTTGCTACTTTTGTGTTCATTCTTTCTTCAGTGAAAATATAAATCATAAGAGGATTTTCTTGGTCTTTCATAAGAAGTACTGGTAAAATACACATATACAATTACAGTACCGTAATATAAATATACCAGTTAGTGATGTATGGTGATAGCCTTTTTAAACAGGTTTTTTTAGGTATGCTTCTTATTATTTATTTTTGTCACTTTCAGATTTTTAAAAACTTCTAAAAATGTCTGACCCGGAAAAAGTGTCAGAGAAGGAGAAATCCAACGCAAGTAAAGATGAAAAAGATAAGGTGAGTAAAAGTTACTGGAGACATCTCCTACTCTTTCTTTATTAAATGATTCATCTTGATTCCCAAAGTCATTGATAAATTGCTTAATATTAGATTTGTACATGATATTGGAAGTGTTTGGCATGATGATGGAATATGAACACCAAGATTCCTTTTTACTACAGAGCATCTTACGTTCCTTGAAAATAAGTACAATGGCATGCCATTGCTGTCAACCTAGAAATATTGAGTCCGTTTAACAGCCCATGAATAAAGATAACTAAAAAGCATTTTTTTGGAACAAAACTTTAGAATATGAAATATCAAATGCTGAAATTTTCTTCAAATGAATGAATTGATGTGATTAAAAAATTTATTTATCATAAGATGAAGTCGTCTGACTGTTATTTGTGTCTTTTTGACCCTCATTAGAATCATTACATTATTCAGTTTTTGTGTCAAATTTCTAACATATGTTATACAAAGTATACTGATAGTTGATCTTGATTCCTCTATTACAGGATACAAAATCTCCAACATCAAGTGCCAAGGGAAAGCCAGGAAGTAAACCAGGTAGTGCCACTAAAAAGGTGGCCACACCAAAAAGTCCAAAAACACCCAGCACAACCACTAAACCTGCAAAAGGTAAATAGAAAAATCTCTTTCTCTAATACACACAATTTATTTTGTGTTAATGTAACAAAATCAAAATAATACACTTACCATGAACATATACAAAGTTTTATGTGGGTCCATTTGTAATCTTGTTAATCTCTCTATAGTGTCCAGGTCTTTATGTTATTGTTGGATCTCTCTCTCCCTCTATCTCTCTCTCTCTCTCTCACACACACACACACATTAATTTAATGTTGGCTCTAGCCCTATAAAAAATTAAAAATTAACTCTTTAATTTTTATCAACTCATCACACTCTAATTTTTATCAACTCATCACACTCTAATTTTTATCAACTCATCACACTCTAATTTTTATCAACTCATCACACTCTAATTTTTATCAACTCATCACACTCTAATTTTTATCAACTCCTCACACTCTAATTTTTATCAACTCATCACACTCTAATTTTTATCAACTCATCACACTCTAATTTTTATCAACTCCTCACACTCTAATTTTTATCAACTCATCACACTCTAAATTTTATCAACTCATCACACTCTAATTTTTATCAACTCATCACACTCTAATTTTTATCAACTCATCACACTCTAATTTTTATCAACTCATCACACTCTAATTTTTATCAACTCATCACACTCTAATTTTTATCAACTCATCACACTCTAATTTTTATCAACTCCTCACACTCTAATTTTTATCAACTCCTCACACTCTAATTTTTATCAACTCATCACACTCTAATTTTTATCAACTCATCACACTCTATTTTTTATCAACTCATCACACTCTAATTTTTATCAACTCATCACACTCTAATTTTTATCAACTCATCACACTCTAATTTTTATCAACTCATCACACTCTATTTTTTATCAACTCATCACACTCTAATTTTTATCAACTCATCACACTCTAATTTTTATCAACTCATCACACTCTAATTTTTATCAACTCATCACACTCTAATTTTTATCAACTCATCACACTCTAATTTTTATCAACTCATCACACTCTAATTTTTATCAACTCATCACACTCTAATTTTTATCAACTCATCACACTCTAATTTTTATCAACTCATCACACTCTAATTTTTATCAACTCATCACACTCTATTTTTTATCAACTCATCACACTCTAATTTTTATCAACTCATCACACTCTAATTTTTATCAACTCATCACACTCTAATTTTTATCAACTCATCACACTCTAATTTTTATCAACTCATCACACTCTATTTTTTATCAACTCATCACACTCTAATTTTTATCAACTCATCACACTCTAATTTTTATCAACTCATCACACTCTAATTTTTATCAACTCATCACACTCTATTTTTTATCAACTCATCACACTCTAATTTTTATCAACTCATCACACTCTAATTTTTATCAACTCATCACACTCTAATTTTTATCAACTCATCACACTCTAATTTTTATCAACTCATCACACTCTAATTTTTATCAACTCATCACACTCTAATTTTTATCAACTCATCACACTCTAATTTTTATCAACTCATCACTCTAATTTTTATCAACTCATCACACTCTAATTTTTATCAACTCATCACACTCTAATTTTGATCAACTCATCACACTCTAATTTTTATCAACTCATCACACTCTAATTTTGATCAACTCATCACAATGATTTACAAGTCTTTATCAATTACTATCTCACATTTGGACTCAACATGATGTATAATTTTCACAACTTTTATTTTCATGAGACCCAGTGTGTTTATACCTTTTATGATTCTCTTTACAGGTGGTAAAAAAACAAAAGAGGAACCTAAAGTAGAGACTCCAGCACCAGAGGACGAAGAACAGGAAAGTATGTGTTATCATTTTGTTGTAAAAAATAAAATAAATAATAACCGCATACAATTGATGCTAATTACATGAATTGTTCTTAATGTCATATACATGTACTAACTATTTTTTTTCCTTTTTGTACATATTCAACCATTATCATTTAAATTGATACAAAACAATGGTTGGTGATGTTAAAATAGATTCATTACTCTTTTGGACATCAGTGGACAGTTTTTACTCACTTGGACAAAGACCACAAGAGATTTTGTCATGATGGCAAAGATTCCTCTTTACCGAAAGTACTCTGTCAATTGGAACGAAATTTGGAGTGAAAGTCCCTGTGGGTAATATTAAAAATTTGATTTAGTAACCAAATCATCAGGTTAAATGTACCAGTAGTTGAATTTGTTGAGCCGAAAAAAGTTAAAATAATTCTTTTAAAAATGAATAACACATTAACTTGTAATTAATAGCTGTAATTATTATGAATTCTTTTTAGAAGTTAATAATTCATACACTAATTAAGATTTCTGTATTTCAACAGCTCTTGGTGAAGGACTTGTTCCACTATTTTTGTCTGCAAAATCACAAGAAATATTTCACTGTCGGACAGATGAAGACGTTACTGTCGACAACCCCTACAAAATAATCACAAAGGGAGAAATCCTCGAGGATTTTAAAAATAGAGCTGCTGTTTGTGATTTTCATCCTGTAAAACAGGAAGTTTTAGTAAGTATATCAAAGAATACCTTTGTCCCAATATACATGTACCTACTCTCTGATCAAAGAGGTAGATCTAATAATCAACAGGATGCTTATAAAATTTTGTTATATGTTTTGAGTAGAGAATAAACTCATTTTTCATTCATAAAAATCTTTAGAGATAGTTCCTTTTCTATTTTATATATTAGTTAAATAAAAGTCCTTTTCCAAAATGTCCATCTTGTATATACAGTCCAACCTGCCTTAAAGGACACATGCTTATAAAGGCCAGCAGAATTGTATCACAATTGTTCTTTTTTCATATTATTTGAGCCGCTTTTACTGGTTCCCTTGGGTGGCCTTTATAGACAGGTTTGACTGTACTTGCTTATGGTGTTTGAATGAGTGAACGTCAGAAATAGAAATAACAGAATGAAAATGTTTATCAGGTTGTTGGGTACGGTATAACACTCCAGATAACTTCACTTCAGTTCAAAATGTTTTTTTGGTGTTTCTTTAGATGTACCTAGGTAATTATTTTTTGTTTCATGTAAGATTTTTTTAAATCACTAGAAAAATTTACACAGAACATTATATGTTTCTATGTTGTTTTTTGTTTTTGTTAATGAGGTTATAAGATTTATAATTATACTGTGCTAGGTTATAATCTAAATGATATTTTTGTATTAATAGGAATATCCAACAGATGAAATATTGGTTGTATATGATGCAGATTATAAATTTGGCCAGAATTTTTACATCGCACTTACAGAAGAAGCCAAAGAAAAGATCCTTAACGTAAGATATATTTTTACTAATTTATTATTTGTTCTCTTATGTCTTGAAAATGCGTCTTCTCTGTATTCTGTATATGACCCAACTGCTGATGTAAATAACAGTGTTAAAAATCATCCGTAACCACAAAGCATCTTTATGTTTAAAATAGATTACAAACAATGAAAGATAATTCGACATTTAATTTAAAATAATAATTGCACTTTAGCTAAATCTAAATTGCAATTTTGCTTAATAAACACAGCAGTATACATTTATTTAAAAATACTTTCATTCTATTGATTTGAATGTGAATACTAGTACTTTAAAAAGCTAGATTCTTGTTTATTATTTACTTTCTTGTGTTCCTGGCTATATTAAGCATGTTTGAACTATTTTGACTTTTAGCCACCATCAGAACAAGAAGGTGGTGAAGAGGGAGGAGCCGCAGAAGAAGAAGTTATACATAAATATGTACCCCCAGAACCTAAAGATTGGGTGTCTTTGGGAAGTGAAAAGGAAATAGATGAGGAAAATGTCACTACAAACAGGAGAACAGTAAGTGATCATTAGCTAAATCAAAATACTGTAACATTGGTGAATTCACATTCAGTTTAATTTTCATAAATTGGTAAGAGAATGACAGAGATGTCATGTATTTGAATTTAGTATTATCTGTTGTACTTGTAATAACTGTTTTGGAAAATGGAAAATTAAAACCAAAATTTCTAAATTTACTAATTAAAAGTACTTTTTTCCTTCATGTATAATGTACTATATATTAGCTTTAAACATGTCAAATATTTGCAGCTACTCAGACATTGCTGTGGGTTAATTTTGACTTGAAGAAACAATTGGTCATATCATCATCATGTTGATTGTAATTACCTATAAGGTGTGAACATTTTAACGTGTATTTAGTCAGTGATTTGTGTGCAGAATTGCCAACAATGCTGATTATTCAGCATTGTTATTTGGATTTTGAGAAAAAAAAAATTTCTGCATTTAATAGATGAAGGTATCTGTTAAGAGAATAAGGAAAGAATTTGGAGCTCCATGTAAGTTTAAAGATCGTAATGTTGGTGATGCTAAAGACGGGTATGTTGAATGTGTTCCATTTGAAGATCGAACATTTGACCTAAAGAAAATGGAACTTGACAAAGGCACTCAGGTATTTGATAATTGCACAATAATTTACAAAATATAACTTGAATAGTGTTTTTATCGTTAATATTGATAACTATGTTGCTTGAAATCATTATTCAGTCCAGTGTTCCTTCTAGAAAGGGTCATGGGGTCACTGATCCTTTTTTGTTTTGCTAAATGACTCCATTGTTAAGGCCTTAGTGGGCCATATTCAAAATTACATGAATGCAAAATATTGATATTATGGTATTTCAGAGGAAAGTTTTTTAAAATATTGCATTCTGAAAAATTCTGGATTGAACACTTTTGTCAAATCAGATCATCTTTGCCATACTGTAAATAGATAAATATGACACCATGAAACCTCAGGTCAAAGTTGAAACTAAATTCCCTTTAAATAATTGAGGCATTACTCTAATTTGTAATTTGATTAGTAATTACGTAAAAATATTAAATAGAACTCCTGGTGCATATGATTTTAAGTAATATCTGTCCATTACAAGGTTATTTATACATTTGCTATAGCAGTAAACTTAGACTTATTCCTTAGTTACTTATTACTGTGTATAGTATGACCTGCGTCTGACAAATACGTCATTTGAGCAAGTTTTTTTTGGACTTGTCTCAGTGGCGCAATTAGTTAGGACGCGAGTCATTCTTATGCTAGGCGAGTTGATGTCGAAGGCTGTGCATTCGAACAACTATAGTGCCCATAAATATTGTCTTTAAAATATAACAAGGTTAACCTATTTATATAACAGCTGTGTTGGTTGAAACATTGTGAAATGAAATGTACTGCTCAGGGCCATACCATGCAGCCTAGCCCCAGAACTCAAATCCACAACCCCAAAATCATGAGACAACAACCTTAATCAAATTTACATGTATGATATACCTTTGAATTAAAATCTGTTACATGTACCAGATATGTTAGAAACTTTATCTATATTTCGCCAGGCTATACCAGTATTAGAAGAAAGTGGAACACAGACTGATTGGAGATATCCTAGAAACGCTAATGTTCAGTATTATCCTAGACAGTACACAGAGGAAGAAAGAGAAAAAATAGCAAACTCGAAAAATTTACATACATATATAGAAGACATTACTCCAAGGTAGGAATTTTTCATATACATGTATTTTATACTAAAAGAAATTGAAAATTGAAAGAAAATTAACTATTGTATGTTAATCCTACTTCTGAGAAAGCAAAAAAAGCAAATAAAAGCAAAAACAATAAACAATAATAGATTTATACTCGTCCTATTGAAAATCTGTAAAATATTTGCGTTTTTGCTTTCTCTGAAGTAGCCTCACCAGTAAACAAACAGTACAAACAACAGATTATGGAGAATGTCATGAATCCAAAGGTATGGTTTTCATACATTTTTTGTTGAAAAAGTTTGCTGAAAACTGTATAACACATAAAGCAGAGGATAAATAGGTTTTTTTTGTATTTGTTATAGGTTTGAACTAGCTTTACAACAGAATGAGATTATGGATGTGTTCTACATAGACTGGGATCACTTAGGTGATGCTGCTGGAGAGTTTGGTAGTAAAGCTGATAACCATTTAAAGGTAAGAATAAAGTACACATAGTCTAAACTCTTTTTGTTTGTACATGTTTTTCATTTTTAAGTATAGAAATCAGCATTTCAATACCATATCAGTTTTTGTTTTAAGTACCTATAAAAGTACCTAAAGGGCCTAAGAAATATGGATTTTGTAGACAGGTGGTCTTTATATGGGGTTTTAAAACTTAAAACTCTTATACACACTCTCTCCTTTCTCAACAAATCAATTAGAACTTCACCAGAAATCTTTAGCAGATCCCTTGATTGTACATATGTTTTTGATTGTTACAACAGTTATCATTACATAATGTATGATTTTGTATTTTCAGGAATACCAATCCTTTACAGATTTACAGTTTAGTAAAGAGAAAAAGATTACTTGTATACAGTGGCACCCCACAGTTAAAGGTTTGTACATATCCAGATAAAGTAATATAATTGTATATTGTAACCCAACATTCATTCACAGATATTAGCGTTAGTAATTATCTTGCCAAATCCATTTCACAACCCTTGACTTTCATGATATTGACTGTAGTTGAATATTTGGTTTAAATAATACCATTTTCAAAAACAAGTACTGAGAAATGTCAATTAACTTTCGCGATCATTTTGTATTTAAGTTAATCACATGCAAATAAAAATTGTTTACAACATTAATTTTGAGTAAAAAATAAGTGTAGGTAATCAACATCTACTTAAGCCAATATACAAGTTCAAATTAAATGAAAAAGATCATTTGTGATGAAATTTTACTAGCCTTTAAAACCAGGTGGTTCTTATAAAAAGATGGCCTTTAAGGCAGGTTTGACTGTAATTTCGTCGATTTACATGTATACACTTCGTTTATTGATTCAGGTGTAGTAGCTGTATCAGTGGCAGAAAAATTAGCCTTTGATGATAGAATAGACCAGGCAGCTAAAGTAATAATGACACCATCTTTAATATTAATATGGAGTTTTACTGATCCTATACATCCACAGGTATACTACATATACGTTACTGGAATGGATTTTACCAATGCTCCATGTGATACCCCCTAATGTTTGTGTGGAATGATTATTACCATTGTATAAGGAATCACATTAGTAGACATGACATTATTGCAGGAATTTGTGACATCAATGACAATGTTTTCCAAAACATTCTGCACAAATGTTAAAGAATATTGATCAGATAGTACTCTAGTGAAATCCATTGTTCATGGAACATACAGTAAAACCTTGATTTATTGCCACTATTTGTTCAGTGAAATTCGGGCATTATAAAGAGGTTTTGCAATAAATTGAGGAATGCTTATAAAGAAATGTATTTTCAAACTTGAAATAATGTGGGGATAAGCAGAGTTATCAAGGGTCATTATAAGAAGGTTTTACTGTAATGTAAAAAAGTTCGGGAGGAAGAGATATTTTGTGATAAAAATGGGGGATGTTGATGCCATAGCTGATTGTTATGCCATGCTGCTGATAAAGATGGTACAGTAAATGTTTCATATTAATTCAATATTCAGCTGTATTGCTTTGTTTTGGGTGTTTGAATAGTTGAATCTCGAAGGATGACAAAGAAATCTTTCAGACCAAAAATGTATTGAAAACAATGAGATTTTAAAATAATAATTTTATAGTTCAGTTATTTCCAAAATACTTTGTATATTAAGTTTTTATTTTGCCGCAGTAGTAGAATATTGCAGATTCATGTATACTATAAAAACATTGTTATTACAACCAATTCTGTTAAATGCATTATTTTAGTTATGATTATTTAACAACCTTTTCATTTGTTTTTCATTTTACAGTTACTCCTAGAAGCACCTGATGATATTTACAGTTTTCAGTTCAATCCTTCTGATCCAAATATAATAGTTGGTGGTTGTTACAATGGACAGGTTGTATTATGGGATATATCTGCACATGCAGATAGATTAAAACAACCTAGAGGAGGAAACCGAAATAAGAAGAGCAATGTTCTTGTAAGTCTAAATGTAACAAAATGACATAGAATATGCAAGTATTTAGTAATAGGCCCTTTATTCTGCAGTCAAATGTGTTATCACTCCTGATTTCTACTGGAGACTAGATTTTTAACCCTCCTCCCAATCTGAATGGTTTCCTGCAATGGGATACAAAAACTCTAGATTTCTGAAACATCTGATTTTCTTAAATTTGTGTGAAAATGAAAAGAAACATAACCAACCAGAAAATGGCACAACACCAGTCAGCTGCCAAAGAAACTTCAATCTTGCCATCTCTTTTAGAGTACTTAATGCCAAATGACGACAGAAATTGTGTCAATTTTTGTCAAGGCATTGTATACATTAGTATTAACAAACCTAGATTTAATATTTTATATAAATTAGCTAATTCAAGTTGTAACAGTTATTTTCTATCCTGAGATGGATACATACTGATCTAACATTAAATAGTAATGAAATATGTTTTACTTTAAGTTTTGAACTGCTTTAGCTGAAAGCACTTTTTGTTTTTTGTAGCCTGGTTTTGAAGATCCAAATGCATTAAATACACCAATAGTTAGATATTGTGCTGTATCAAGTATAGAACACAGTCATAGAGCAGCCATTACAGATATACAGTGGGTACCAGATCATATGGAGGTATGAACATTAAAGTAACAGTAATATTTATTGTTTACACAAAGAGACAACATAATTAAGACTGAGCATAATGATAATATACTATGTAATATTGAGGAAAGCGATTTTACAGATCTAACATGATCCATTTTGAATTTGGATTGCACATATTTAATGTCATTTATTTCTTCAAAAATGTTTAAGAAGGCTTTATCGGTTACTTGTATACTTATGAAACAAATGTATTAATTTATTTATATTTCAGGTCAACAGAATGGGAGTACCTCAAGAAAATAAAAGTTTACATTCCTGCCAAATCATGTCCTGTGCAACTGATCAGTAAGTTTTCATTCATTCATTCTTCCGATAGGACACATGTCATTATACATATGTCATTGTTATACAGAGAAGCAATTTCTGAAACGTGTTTCACTTTGTCATCCAATACAGTTTTTAATCTTTTATTACATGTATATTTCAGTTGTGTACTGGTCTGGGACACAAGGCCACCAAAAGGACCACAACAACCCACAACAAAGAAAGAATCAGAGGGACCAAAGAACCCAATGGGTGTACCAGATACATTTAAACATTTAGATTTGTCATGGAAACCAATGTTGAAGGTGCATATTTTATAAAAAAACAAAGATTAATGGTTTATGAATGATTAAAGGTTAAAAAAAAAATTTTATCATTATATCTTTTGGTAAACTTATACAGTTTCATTGTGATATAAATTTATATATAATAAATCATAAAGGTTTACTTTAAAAATATTAAAAGGTTTAATTTTTTATTGTATATCTCATTTTTCCACTTTTTGATTGCTTATATGTTCTTCCAATAATTAGCCTGTAATTCTACCCCTTACTTATAAAAAAAGGAAAAAAATCTTACTTTTATTTTTTTTCATTCAAATCATAAAACATAGAATCTAAGTTATTACAACGTATTTACATTTTTGTCTCATTTAGCGAATATTTTAACTTAGGTTTCACTTTTATTTAGTTGTTGGCTTGTAATAATTAAAAGTTGTATGTTAAAGTATTTTTAAATCCTTTATCAGACATAGAAATCTCTTCCATGACACTCTTCTTTATAGGTCTCCCCTTATTATTGTCAAACTTCTTCGTTACACCAAATACATGTAATATAACTATTTTACTGTATCTTCATTTACAGGTGCAATTACATAAATCAGAGCCAGGAGGTGATCATAGTCCAACTAAGTTCTCTATACAAGAAAGGCAGGGTGACCGGGGAGCATGTAAGTGTTGACCTGTATGACAGGCTGGTAACGGCTAAAGAGAATAGGAAAATACTTTACCTTTAAGATAAAAGTTACTTCATATCTTGGTTACAACAGAAGTTTTACTCTTTAAATGATAATTTTCATCAGTGTATCAGGCTCAATCTATTCCTCAAATTCCTCAAATTGTATTTAAATTCCTAAAGGTTTCAAAGATCCAGTTTCTTGGCAATAAATGGTTTTTAATTTACACACATACTTCAAATGCTCAGCAATGGATATTTTGAAATAGAATTTTATTGAATATGAAATAATTTTCAAGCTGCCAAATCCATGTATATATAGGCTTTATTGTATATATATTATATATATAATATATATATATTATATATATATATATATATATATCTCCAAAATATGAAATAATGTCTTACACATGGTAGAAAATATTTAAAACAAAAAAAATAACGTAATATATATTTTTGCTAACGTTTTCATCCTTCTTGGGACTTTTCAGGCATGCCTTATGTTTTAGCATAAACAGAATCATATTTCTAGTAGCAGTAAAAATCTATTAGCTTTGTGTTTGCAGGAACCTCAATGACTGAGTGTTCTAAAGCATGCACATACAGATCTAAATGCCTCTCACTCCCTTGGTTTGAATCCCACTTATGATGAATTGTAGTGTAAGAAAGTTTGTCGGTGCACTTGCTGAAGGTCAGTTTTTTAGCTCACCTGACCGAAGGTCATGTGAGCTTATGGCATAGCGCAGCGTGTGTATGTGCGTGTGTGCGTGCGTGCGTGTGTGCGTGCGTGCGTGCGTGCGTGCGTCGTTAACACCTATTTTCGACTTCTCCTCTGAAACTACTGGACAGTTTTTAATGAAACTTTGTCAGAAGTATATATGGGCCAGTGCAATTCAGATTTGTTCGTGGCGTTGCCATGGCTACCATAACTAGGTCAAGGTGACCTAGGGGTGCAAAAATCTTTAAAAATCTTCTTCTCTGAAAGTACTGATTGGAGAAAAAATCTGATGTGATATTTGGCTTCTCTAGGGTCTTAAGCCTATAGTTTGTTCATTTTATGAAATTCGGATAAAAAATAGGTTACGCGTTTTTGCGTTTAATTTTGAAAAAATCGTAAAATAGCTTCAAATTGTTATAACTGAACTATTTGACCAGATAATGACATGGGGTTTTCAGTTTTGACATATTCTTGTTAGTATCTTCAAAATGAGGTCAAGGTCAATTGTGAAGGTCGTGACCTAATTTTTTTTACCTCTGATTATAATTATTATCTCGAAAACTATAAACTTTTTGTATAGGCATGTATATTAGAATGTTGTAGGTATTGATACAACCATCATTTTAATGTATAGAAAAAGGTCATGGGTTCAAAGGTCAAGGTCACAGATGTGAAACAATACCGAAATGGTTAATTATCTCGAAAACTATGAACATTTTGTATAGGCATGTATATTAGAATGTTGTAGGTATTGATACAACCATCATTTTGATGTATAGAAAAAGGTCATGGGTTCAAAGGTTAAGGTTACAGATGCAAAACAATAACAAAATAGTTAATTATCTCGAAAGCTATAAACTTTTTGTATAGGCATGTATATTAGAATGTTGTAGGTATTGATACAACGATCATTTTGATGTATAGAAAAAGGTCATGGGTTCAAAGGTCAAGGTCACAGATGTGAAACAATACCGAAATGGTTAATTATCTCGAAAACTATAAACTTTTTGTATAGGCATGTATATTAGAATGTTGTAGGTATTGATACAACGATCATTTTGATGTATAGAAAAAGGTCATGGGTTCAAAGGTCAAGGTCACAGATGTGAAACAATACCAAAATGGTTAATTATCTCGAAAACTATAAACTTTTTGTATAGGCATGTATATTAGAATGTTGTAGATATTGATATAACGATCATTTTAATGTATAGAAAAAGGTCATGGGTTCAAAGGTCAAGGTCACAGATGCAAAACAATACCAAAATAGTTAATTATCTCGAAAACTATAAACTTTTTGTATAGGCATGTATATTACAATGTTGTAGGTATTGATACAACGATCATTTTGATGTATAGAAAAAGGTCATGGGTTCAAAGGTCAAGGTCACAGATGTGAAACAATACCAAAATGGTTAATTATCTCAAAAACTATAAACTTTTTGTATAGGCATGTATATTAGAATGTTGTAGGTATTGATATAACGATCATTTTGATGTATAGAAAAAGGTCATTGGTTCAAAGGTCAAGGTCACAGATGCAAAACAATACCGAAATGGTTAATTATCTCGAAAACTATAAACTTTTTGTATAGGCATGTATATTAGAATGTTGTAGGTATTGATACAACCATCATTTTGATGTATAGAAAAAGGTCATTGGTTCAAAGGTCAAGGTCACAGATGCGAAACAATACCGAAATGGTTAAATATCTCAAAAACTATAAACTTTTTGTATAGACATGTATATTAGAATGTTGTAGGTATTGATACAACGATCATTTTGATGCATAGAAAAAGGTCATGGGTTCAAAGGTCAAGGTCACAGATGAGAAACAATACCGAAATGGTTAATTATGTTGAAAACTATAAACTTCTTGTATAGGCATGTATATAAGAATGTTGTAGGTATTGATACAATGGTTATCATGATGTAAAGAAAAAGTCATCGGGGTTTAGTATTTATGTTTTCTTTAAATCTATCAGCTAGCCATTAGTTATCAGGTGAGCGTATCAGGCCCATGGGCCTCTTGTTTTCTCCAGGTACTCTGGTTTCCTCCACCATTTCAGAACTGAATATATTGATGTAAGTGAAAGAATCTTGATCAGGGTATAAAACACCATTAGTCTATTCCACTCCACTCTTACTTGTTAATTACATTGTATATTAACGATGTAACTTGATATTTCAGTGGGTAAAAGTACAGAAGGAATTGATATGTCTAGAGAGAATGCCGTTGGAGGTGGATTTTATCAGGGGATGAAGCCAGGCTCGGGCAAAGACAAGAGGACACTGCAGAGTGTCAAGACTCATTTCTATGTTGGAACTGAGGTAACCTCAGGATCCCAAATGTGTGTTTATTTAAACCACATCTGCGGCTGTATCAGTTGAAAGTTTACTTCAATTTATCCAGCCGTTTATTTTTATTTTTTTTAAATGAGTCTAGATCCCCTGTAGTTACCTATCTGTAAGTCTTGCACAGCCACACACCCTAGTTGCATGTTTGCACTGAACTCTGCATGTATTGGCTTAGCATCAGAGTTATCCCCCTTATGCACTTAGCTGTACACATTTATCTCACTTATGGGTATATGCACAGTATTTATCATGAACTCTGATATTTATTCCTGATCTTATAAAGATCTATTATTAAATGTTTGTTAAATAAAGAAAATAATTTCATAAAAAATGTTTGTTAAATAAAGAAAATAATTTCATAAAAAAAATGCCAAATATTTAAAATAATATTGAATTATTTATATATAAAAAAAATACCCAAGCAAATTATTTATTATCACTTGTTGATTCCTTGACACAGTGTAAGAATTCTTTGTGAACATTATTTTGGAAATTTTGTTTTGTCTAGACCAAGTCAATCAGGCAATAAATGAGCATAGTTTACCAAGTCAATGGTATAAGCCCTTTGATGGGTTAATATCAGAGTTCATGTTACAAGGATTTAATCAAGATCACAATGAATTGCATGAATATATCATATATCACCTGCACCTCTATATCATGCTTTATAAATATTTCTTTTATGTACAAATTATATCACTTATCATTTTATATTGTGTATATGTATAGCTTTTTCTTATTCATTTCTTCATCCACTTTGCTTATTTACCATATCCTAATAAACCTTCAGCATGTTCAGTGTTTGATTACTGACCCGATATGTGCTTGTGTGCACTTAAATGGCAGATTATAGTTTTTTTTTTGTTTTTGTTTTTTTTTGCATTATATACAATACATAGTAATTTAATTATTTAAGGGAGCTTTATTGGCTGAGTGGTCTAAAGGGCATGCTGAGGATCATAACACGATTCAAATTCCAATAAGGCCAGACCCTAGTGTGAAAAAGTTTGTCAATTTGCTCTTGGAAAGGGCAATCTGGTTTCCTCCACCATGAACTGACCTCTTTGATAAAAGTGAAAATTATTGACTGGAGCATAAAATTCCACTCCACTTCATTGAATAATTTTTATGATTGCCAGTGTTAAACATCTACATGTGACCTGTCAACCAATGTGCAGATTTACTACATGTGACCTGTCAACCAATGTGCAGATTTAATGTAGTAGACTTTGCCTGTGTTTGTTATTCCCACTTAATTATTTCTGAGGTAGAAAATGCTTAAACGATAATACATACTGCAGAGATTGTGAATAAAAATATTCAGTACCGGTAGGTTCAATGCTTATAATAATGTTGCAGAGCTTTACATCTTTCTTGATCATAGCATTGTTTGAGAAATGCATACTGGGGTATTTTAGCTGATTGAAAATACAAATGTATATTAGTATACATCTATATGTATTTATGTTCTTTTGATATTGAAACTAATGCATTTAGAAAGCATAAAAAGTTGAAAATTTCTTTTAAATTACATTGTGTATGCAGACAATTTTTACTTTAGATCTCTCATTTGTCATGCTTCATACTTTGATAAGATACCCCAGCAAACATAATAAATTCAAACCAGAAGAACTTTAATTACAGCAAATATAACTCTAGATGTACAAAACTTTTATATTATTTCCCTTCATGTTCACAAAAATACTAGTATATTGTCAAGCTGAATGTTGTAACTGTTTGGTGTCTGATGTCAGAGTTTGCAATTTTCACAGATGTTTAATACATGTTACATGTATTACAATTGATGCCATAATTATAATGAGAAAACATCAAAGGTATTTCTGAATAAAGTAGTGCAGTGTTGTACAGAAATATCATTTAAAAAACCCAACCCATCATTTTAATCAAAATTGTGATCTTGATACACTCCTTAGTATATGTATGCATGATTATTATATGTTAATCAATCTGTCATGTATGTATATACACACATAGCATGATCCCTGCACATTTTCTGTAAGATATTTGTTACAGCTTCTTGCATGAACAGCACAGTTTGTATCCTTATGTTTTTATCTATTCTTATCTTCTTATTTTGTTTCACTCTTTTTTATTTTTCAGAATAGAGCACTGCTTGTATCACATACTCTTTTCCATTGCACAGCAATTGAAAGCAATTGGACTCAATTATTTAATTGAAAATATAAAAAAAATTGAAACATTTAAAAAAAAAATATGTTTGTTTTTAAATTTCATTTTATTAAATTTGTATCAGAAATCAAAATTATTTAACATAAGAATAATTATCATATCAAAAAATTGAAAAGTGAAATTTTATGACTGAATTAATATTAGCCAAATTTATTAGGAATTTTGCTTTTACACATCTTTATTTTTCTAAATTATGTTTACTTTAAGAATTAAAAAGAAATATTGGATTACTACATATTTATAATTTTGCACAAATTAGTATTCAATATCCATATGTACAAAATTGTGTGGTAAGCAACATGTTACCATAGAAATAAAATGATAAATAATGAAATTTTGCCTTAAATCAGGATGGAGAGATAGTATATGTGGATTGGATGCCCCAGAAAGACCAGGATACAGGAAAAATACAAAGTAAGCTTAAAAATCTGATTCATAATGGTACCTTTAACATAATGTCTACATGGTAAAAATGAAAGAGTGATACTTCCAGAATAGAATTTAAGTTTAAAAATATTTAAATAAATGGTCATATGTTTTTTTGCACCAGAGCCATACAACTAATTTCCAGAGCTCCCAGTCTCATTTCTTTAGTTGAAATTCATGTGTTTAACTAAATTTTCCAGTTTTCAAAGTTTTATTTTGCTTTTTGGATTGTGATTTGAAAATATACCGGTATGTTTTGATTTTTTATTTGTTATATAAATATGTTTATTGAAAATGTTAGTCTTGTCAATCACTAAAATATCTGGTGCAAATGTAAGTGTATTTCATTATAGCCCTAGCCTTAGAAATGTAAACATACAAACCACTGGTACAAGTCTTTGTTGGTAAGAATGATTGCTCAAACAGAGATTACAGGTTCAGTACTCCCCCCTGTCTGACCTGTAACTTCTAAACATGAAGCTTTTTTTTAAAACTCTGTTATTATAACCAGGACATTAATGAAATTTCAAAATAGCATTAGAACACAATGTTCCATTGTAGATTAACATTACCTGGTTAAGATAATAGAGCTTTGAACAATCTGGTCCTGATGTATTACATGTTTATCCTGGGATTGACCTTGATAAAACAGTGTTTGATGGTAAATCATAACTCTGTCTGGTACTTTTTTTGGCTAACACTACAGTAATGTGTAATTTAACTTTTTCCAACATACATGTATACATTTTGTTAGTTCCAAATTCATATACCATTGATGTTTGGCTATGAAACACTATATTATCCTTGAATAATAAAATCATAAACAGCCATATTAAGATTTGGTACTTTAATGATTACATATGTTACTGTTTTTGCTTCATAGCTCCAAAACCAGATTTTTACCACACGCTCCATGATGGTGTTATTATTACACTACAACGCTCACCATTCTTCAAAGATGTTGTATTATGTGTGGGTGGATGGACGTTTACACTATGGAAGGAAGGCGTCACAGTAAGTCTGAAATGGATTCATATTTTTTGTGTCATACTCCATAAGTTGTGATGTGTAAAATGTGTACACGTTTCTTTAATATTGCTTATTGTCAATTATCCCTTCTATACCCAGGCAAGTTTAACTACAACAGTTTTACCTTATTTTTTAACCCTTGAAATCACGCTACTCGTGTTTGTAATAATTTCTGTCAGCAAAGTGTATGTTTATATTATCTCTGTAATTCATATAGCTTAAATTGCAGCTTTATACTTATATTTGAACACTTTTATGCAAATTCAGGGAAGACCTTTTTGAAACAATAATATTGCACCTAAATGTTGACTGACAACTTTGCTAATTTACATACAGAGATGTCTTTACAAAGATTTTAAGTTTAAAGATTCCATTGTCTCAAAAAAAAAAGTCCCTGTGTTCCTGAACATCCGGTTTCGATATTTTGAATGCCAATGTAAAACTTTAATGGTAATTTTTTCATTTGAAAATCAGTATAAAAAACATTAATCCCTTTATTTTTAAAATGTTATGATACATATGTAAAATTTTGTCCAACATTAGCAACAAGATGCTGAGGTTACTAAGGTAAACTATAGGATATAATGATGTGTGTCGGCATGTTTGGCTTTAATATATCAACATATATATAACCAGTCTAATAAAATTCTGCATTCAAATTCAAACATCTGATAATAAGCTCCTATGGTGTCTTTTTGTTACGAAATTTGACACATTTTCCAGAAACACAAAAGTTTTCTAGGAGTCATTTTGTTATAGGGTCTACAAGTCTCAAGGGGTTGATGATGGATGGGTTGGTGATAATTTTGGCATATTGGTTATTGCCATTCTACACCCCACGATTTTCAACAGATTTTAATTAAATTTACTGTGTGTGTACATATTGATATATCTGTGTTTGGTGTTTAGATGCAGAATTTTATTATTGCTAATACAGAACATACACCTGTTTTTTGGGATTTATGTGTGACAGTGGTAGGTGGAATTTATGTGTGACAGCGGTAGACGGGGTTGATGTGTGGCAGTAGTAGGTGGGGTTTGTGTGTGACAGTGGTAGGTGGGGTTGATATGTGACAGTTGTAGGTAATCATTAATGGTTGGTATATGTTGTTTTCCATGATACAAGGTGATATTATTTAGATCATCAGCCTTTCAAGTGACAAAAGTGCAGGTACAGAATGAATCTGGTCATGATATACTTGTTAACTAAAATAAATTTTGTAGGTAATTTTTTGACAGTATAATATTGCAATCAGAGAACTATATAGTGGATAAAAAATATTTATTTACACTTGTCTGCATGCAGAATCTTTGGCATCAGTGTTGCCATTCAGTGATAAAGTATTTGATCAAAATTTTCAGTGGACAGATGATTTTTGATGAACTAGATAGGCAGCAACCATGCTATTTTTCTACATCACCTCTATTATGTCACTAAGCAAAAATAACATGTATTCCAAAGTCAAACATGTTCAATATATCTGTTATGTAGTTGTGCTGTAATCCAGTGCATTGTGCTGAAAACTCAAAATAAAAAACGTCCAAACACAGTCATCAAATAGGTACATGTACATGCATATTCTTAATGCATGTAATATATTATGTATAAGTGACAAATGCCTGTCGGTAATTAAGGAGATTGGATTTGAATATGGCATTAAAGGTAGAGGGATAAACAAAAAACTAAACCAGATATAATGCAGTCTTGTCAAATAGCATTTATTCATATAATGATATGATAATTTTGACTGATTTTACTAATTATCTCGATCGGAGAGAAGGTGAAAATGGTTAAAATAGATGCATGTTTTTGTCCTACAACAACAGAGGATCATAGAGAATGCAAGTCACTGATGTTGGTAGAGTGCTCACTCCATAAGTGGGAGATTCTGTGTTCGATCCCAGCAGGGTCTGACCAAAGACTTAAAAGTGGGTAGTGGCTGTTCTTTTGCCAAGCACTCTGCATTTAGAAATGAAAGTCATAGTTCTTTCAGATGGGAACTTAAAATAAACAAGGTCCCGTGTCATAGTAGGCGTAGAATATTAAAGATGAACAATGCCATCAGTTCAGCACACAGGCAAAATTTCTGCAGCTTCGCCTATAGTTGGCAAAGTCTCGTTATAAGTAAAATATTCTTGACTTGGACATTAAACATCATTACCCAACTCACTCACTTATGCCACTGAAATTTACCAAAATTATGTTGTAGCTGATTTCAACATGGCGTAGCATTCGATTTTTCATTTTTACCTACTAAGTAGTTGAAAGTTGATTAGTTTTTTTACGAATAACTTAATTCATTTTTGAACATAATGAACAATTATATATATTTGCATTTAAATTTAAAATATTGTTTATGTTTTTGCATTATATATAATGTTTGAAATGGCTAATTAGGTAGATGAGGAATTTGGAATAGGTAGATCATAGTAGAGGATTTGTGTGGTTTGTGCTGAAATATGCTAGATTGCTAACTTATAGTGTATTTTTAAACATGAACAGGTATTTAAAAAAAACAGCAGCAAATATTAGGCAGTTACAGATAACATTCATATGGATTTCATTGTTGTACCAGTTACCCACATAATACCCAGTACTTCTCTTGAATTTGGGGAACTTTGTTTCTAATGTAATCAGTAATTTGTTGTTTTTCTCTCAAATAATTATGTTTTTTTTCTTAGAAAGTGCAAAAAAACATGTTCAATATTTATTCTAGTGTTTTATTTACTGGTATTGTTACATGTCTGTGTGTAGCATGCATACATTGGTCCCACATTATACAGAAATCAAATGTCTATGGATGTCTCATTGTGCCCGATTTTAATTTAAATGTTCAGAAAACTGTTGAAGATATTCTTTGAAGCTGTTATAGCATTCAGGTGTTCATGCCAATACATGTATTTAATGTAGCTTGGAAACAAACAGTAAGAAAAGCATTAGTTTCTTTCCTATGCAGTTACAAGCTTTATCTTTTTTTTTTTTGGTTCCAGTTTCACAATCATTCCTTAGCCAAGACTTTACTCAGCTGGAAAATTTGAATTTGAAAATTCTTTCCGTTTTCATGAATTATAAAGCAATTATAGGAATTTAAAAAATGTTTTTGTTCTGAATTTTAGGTCTATAGAAAAAAATTGATTTTAAAATACCACAAAAATATTGCCAAAGTTTGTTAACATTTTTAATCTTGGGTAAATTTTAAGTAATGCTTGTGAAACCAGGGCCACTGACTTCAGGAAACAAGAGGTCATTTTTATGTCTGTATCTAGATACTGGCATATCTTGCTCTGTCTACCATTATTCTTATTATTTTTAATTATAATTTTATTTCTAATTTTTCACTGACTTTTTAAATTTTTAGACTGGACCAATACTTCAATCATGTGCTAACAATGTCAGATTGACAGCTGGACATTGGTCACCATCTAGACCAGGTGTATTTTTCATTGCTAAAGTTGATGGTAGTGTAGAAGTTTGGGATCTACTGGACAAAACACACGAGCCATCACTAGTACAGAGTGTATCACCAGCACCTATTACAACAATATACCCATTCCCTGTATCCCGTAAGTATGACAAGATAAGGAAAGAAGCTTCAAAATAAAGACTTCTTTGTAAGAGTAAGAGCAGCCATGAACATACTACAACAGAATAAATAAAACAAGAACAACATACAGTGTGAACATATATTGACTGAAATCACTTATCTTAAGCTAAATATTTTTGCTATTAAAAGCAATGTAGAGTAACTAACTACATGTATTTCTTTTTTATGCATCGACGAGTGCCACAAGTGTCTAGGCTGTTATGCTTATTAATAAATCTGGATGAAACTAAAATTTTAAATACGGGGTTTGCCAGTGTACCACATGAACCTTTAACTTTTGTGTGGAGCCAAATAATTTTGCATTTTCCTGTAAATATATTGTTATTATGGAAATATACTTTCAAAACTAGTAAAATGATAGTTTCACACAATGATAATGGGGCATCACATGTCATACTAACTGCTAACAACCCTTTGAATGATTATTTAAAGATAGTTACACATTTGTTTTTCAGAAAAACAACACTTGTTAGCTGTTGGAGATACACTAGGTACTCTACATATATTAGAAATACCGTGGAGCCTGAGACATCCTACACCTAATGAGGTATAAATAGCTAAATTTTCCATAAAAGTGGTCTTTATACATGTATTGTGGTTCAACAGTGCAACCTGTCTAATCTGAACCCCAAGTAAACAGAAAACCTGTCTGAACCAAACCAAGAGTAATTCAAAAATCTGTCTAAACTTAACCTTAGTAGTTTGAAAACCTGTCTTAAATGAACTATTTTGCATATAATGTTCAAATTGTATGGTATACCAGTATTAACCAGAGAAAACCTGAATCCTTTCTAAAACAAGCAAATTCCTCAGTCTGGAGCAGTAGGGGTTTATGCACAAATGATTTCACTGGCTTTGTGCTACTTTGGCAAACTTCATAGTTTTTATGTCAATATATTTGGAAACAACCAAATTTTCAAATTATGTTACTTTGCAAGAATTACATTTTTAATTTGATAGTACCTGTATACAGAAGACGTCGCATGTCAATAAAGTTAGATTCAATTAGAATACTAAATATTTGCACTTTAACATCATTATATATTTTCACAATTTTAGACTGTTGGTGTTTCCAACTATTTCGAGAGAGAAGTTAAGAGAAGGGCTTTTGTTGTGGCTAGATGGGACTTCAGAGAAGTAGAAAAGAGAGAACTTGAAGCAGAAACAAAGAGGAAAGCTGGAGTAAGATATTTTTATTGATCAATTTAATTTATTTTGCACTACAAGATCTTAAAAGAATGCAGATTGATATCACTAGTTGTGATCCGGACAACTTTTCATAGATAAAAAAGGTCTGTTTTGTATCTGTGATAACAAATGTTTCTCAGTAAATGCAAAGAGAATGGTGCTTTAGTAGCAAGTGATTATACATGCACTTGATCTGTAGAAGTGTATGGTGATAATGTGAATATTTACTTGTATTAAATTTTGTTTAAATTAAGAACATCAAAACGGATTTATATATCTGGAAAGCCTTTTTGTGTAGGTAAGTTCTACTTTTGTTGTATGGCTCTTGTTTTATAATGAATATATGCTTTCCAATGTCTAAATTTGTAAACTTTGTTTTCAGATTGCACCAAATGTTCAGCTTACGGATGAAGAGATAGAGTACAGACTGAAACAAGAATATGCAGCATATCTAGATCAGGAATCGGCATTCCTCAGGGAATTAGGACTGAAAGATGATGATGAACCACTTCCAGAGACATAAAATACTGAATCAAACATCACAAACAATGAGTTCAAATGATAATAGATTACAGACAAGACTGCCCCTAAATCTCTATGAAACCTTCCACACCTTAAAATCATATAAAACTTTCAAAACCATTCCACTTGTTTTTAGGGGTGACAAGATTCATATGAAGAGTTAATGAAGGTGTATATGTAGAAGGAAATTATTTAGAATTTTCTATTTATGGATATTACACATAGTCAAAACGGAAGTTTTCAAGGTGTTACATGCTGTTTTGTTTGACATCCAGTAAAGTACGAGTTATGTTAGGGGAGACAACTTCTTATTGATTATGCAATTTGTTTGTTACTTTGACCTTTTAACATATTGTAATTAATTTGAAAATCTTGAAAAGTAATTTTTGTATGATCTAATGTAAATAGCATATTTTATTATTATTTAAGTATTATTTTTATTGTATATTTATGGATATTTTGGAGACACATGGCTTGAGTGGTAAAGGCCACACATAACTTTATGATATGTAAAACTTTATATTTCTATGATCTGACAGTGCATTTTAAACTGTGATAATTTTCTTATGTTATTAAATTATGTATATGACATGGATAGAGTTGTTCTTTTTTTTGAGAATTTAATCTACTGTAAAAGTGGAGTCATCATAATCTCAGGAAAATATTATGTAGGGAGTAATGTAGTAAGTCCCAGTCAAGAATCTTTCACTTATATTAGTTAGTTCAGGAATAGTGGAGGAAACTGGAGTGCCTGGAAAAAACCAATGACCTTCACAAAGTCAACTAAAAATTTCTCACACTAGGATTTGCCCCAAGTGGGGTTCAAACCTAAGTTTGTGAGAGGTGTTGGCTCAGTTAGCACACACTTTAGACCACTCAGCCCCCTATCATTTTATATGACCTTATAATCAACAACTTACAAGCAGTAGATATTAATGTTCATTCTCTTTGGATTTCTTTACTGTGGTTTGTAAATGTTTAAAATTAAAGTACATTAGCATTTAAGGGTTTAATTGACTAATAGGGTTCACTACTGTACCATGTATTAATACCTTATGTTTGTGCAGAACATTTTGGAAAATGATTACGTCAAAAATTCGCAAATCCATATCTATTTGAAATATGTGTTCTGCACAAACGTTAGAGGGTATCAATTGGTACAGCGGTGAACCCATTAAATTAGTTGAATTTTTTCATTTGTATTGAGATGTCATCAGCTATAGATGAAATAGCAGATACATACGCAAAACCACACATATGTGGTTTTTGACGTAGCTGATCACACAAGTTTATTGTGCGGAGGGATACATTACACGAGTGCGCTCTACACACAAGTATAATGTATGCGTTCCCACAATAAACAAGTGCGATCAAGCTATGTCAGAAAACCACTTATGTGTGGTTTTGTATTTATCACATACCCTACCAAACTAAATGAAAAGCTTTCTTTGGCTTAATCTGTCAAAGAATTCACAATCCACTATTTTATATTGATTTTTGATCTGATTCGAAAAATCTGATACCTGACTGGAAAAACTGCTAAAGAAGTAATTAAAAACAACAGATAACTCTTCGTTTACGCATCATTGGTTAACATTAAACTAATACCATCGTAAACACTGGGAAAAATTAAAAACCAAACATTGATTTTACAAAATTATTTAACATAGTCCACGATTCTCCCAACTCGAGTAAATTCTCCCAACTTAACATGACGTATGTATCACATATTGACATATTATTGTTGTCATTACGTATCACATAAGGAAGTCATATTATTGTTGTCAGAAAAGAGAATGCCCCTAAAAGGAGTTCCGGCTACTATAGTGAAATGGAATATTGTATTGCACATGTGTGATACGGACCTTTGTATCACATGGCAAGAAAATGTAATGTATCGCTATAGTAAGATTCAATGGGTACGTGATAAATTTATTTATTATGCATTGTGCAGATGGTGTTTGCCAGCATACTTTGTGATACAAGTTTGTGAGGAACTACATGTACATGTATTTCCATTGGAGATGGAATTCCATAATTTATTTTCTAATGAAAGGAACACTATTCTAGGAATTTGTGATTTAAACATGTACAAAAAAATTCCACACAAGCAATAAGTAGCTATGATCACATGGTTGATATTTATAAAACATTTGTATATACAGACCACCTGTCCATTAAGACTACTATTTAAAGTCTGTTGGATTCATATGTCAACCAAACAAATCTATATAAGATTTCAATTATAAAGTTAATGTTTTTCAGGTCCAATGGATGTTTTTTATATAGAGGATTTTCATTTATTAAAACTAACTATTGCCATATGATAGTGACTTTAAAGACTTCTGATATTGCTGATAAGATGTTTTCAGAAATCAATAAAATATGACTTGTGGATAATCATTTTTGTACCACACATTATGATGCCAGAGGAATCGAGAATCTTGACTGGGGCATAAAACAACATTGCTTCACTCCACTCCTTGTATGATCTAGAATTTCTGTAACCTTAATACTTAATAACAACTTATACATGCTATATACAACCAAATATTAACCTTTCAATATTCAATGACAAGATGGTGTTTTAGGGTTTTACTGATGTGAGTATCTGTGAACTTAATGAAGATAAATTTTAATCAGTTATGGAACTTTTTAAAGCATCTTGGTTATTGGATGTACCAACAAAGTTTCAATTTATCAAAGTACAAGTTACAAACAGAATACACACAGCCGCGATAATATTTGGCTTTAAGATACATACTACATCATAAGTTGATTATACATGTATTTATGAACTTTCGACAATAACATTCATATACAGCCACACTGCACACAAAATTTATAAATTAAACAATAAACAAGTCATAAAAACCGCTTTATTATTACAGCAATCAACATAAATGAAATGAGACAAAACAAGTATAATGCCCACAAGTGCTGTACATGTACAATTTATTACGGAGATGAAATAACTGTTTCTTGTTTCAAATTATTGCTCCTTCAATATCTATCTATATATGACCAACAGTAAACTTTAATCTGAGCTATGACAATTGAATGAATTGGACAATAATCAAGTTTATCTGCTTTATTATGCTAGAACTAATAAACTATTTGTAATACAGAAAAACAAAATTCTACATGAGCATTTCTAGAGAATTTAATAAATCCCTTAATGAACCAAAAATTTTAAGGTTTTAATTTTATAAATAAAGGTTTTACTGCATATCAACTTTGAACAAAAATGACATCACGTCTTTATGGATGGATTGTATTTGTAATATTTCTGAAATAATTCTGACCTTTGACCTTGATGATAAATGAACAGTTGTAAGGTATCAGAGACAGATTTCATGGTCATATATTTGCACTAAAATAAATATCCCAGAGCACTAAAATAAAATAATGTACTAATTCTGTAAATAAAACCGATTAAATAAGCCAGCACAAATAAAAAGCAAATTACGTATTAAAATTATTTATTTTGTTGATATCACTAAAATAATGATTACATATGATACCTGACTTCCAAGTAAGTGTAGCACCTGAGCTATAAATAAAATGATAAAAATAAATTAATTAAATTCACAATAAAAGTTCAGGAGGAGTGTTAAAATGACAACAAAAAACAGGATTACCAGTGATAAAAATATTAAAATCAACACTGACTGTGCTTACAAGAACTAGAATTTACAAGTGATTAATAAATCTATGTACTAAAATGTTTAATTGTGTGTACCACATATGACCAAAGTACTAAAACATCACCTTAATTCAAATCACGGAACAGCATTGACAATTTTAACTTTACAGATTTTATGAAATTGATAAGATTATTAATCATCCATTAATAACTAAACCCCAAATATCTGGTTTGGATTACTCACTAGTATTAGTAGACCCACAGATCATACATAGTATTTTGGTAGAGCATTTATCAGCAGGCAATAAAACAATGTATGATGAACTTGAAATATCAACTTGGCTAAGGCAAGACTAATAGAATCTATTATGAGTTTATCCATGTAGGATAGGGAAATCTCACCCTTGGGGTTGAATATTTCCGTCAGAGACTCGGCAAGCCTCGTCTCTGACTGAAATATTCAACCCAGAAGGTAAGATTTCCCCATCCTACATGGATAAACTCATAATTGATTCTTTTTCCCCCATTTTGATGACAATTTTTGGCTTCAAAAAGAAGTTAGATTGATATCGACGCCATCTTTGAAAATCTAACTTTGTTATGTAAAGTTTTACATAAAAATAAATATGACTATCAGACAGACTATACCAGAATATGGTTTATACAGAATGTATAAACTAGAAAACAAAGCAATTTTTTCTTATCTCTCAGAATAAGCATTTGAAACGCAATGAAAATTTATAAATTTTTGAGACTGGGATGTCATTTTTCCGCAATACAACGTCATGTCTATAGAATGACGTCATTCAATTGTCCTTTGATTGTTAAGTCACTGAAAATCACATGATGAAAGACAACAAAACCATGTGATGAAAGACAGAAATATTCCACATGGCTTTCCTACACTGGATACTTGGATCTTTCATATTTAGAGATGGGAGAAAACCTGATTCTCAGCCTGATGACAAAACTCTAACAATAGCATAAAACATCCACAATGAGAATTGATGTTCTACTATTTTTTACTCTGCCAAATTAATGGGTATAAAAGAAGAAACTAAAAAGTTTAAGATACATAATGAAGCCTCATTCAACGGTATTACCCAAAGCTCCTTTCCTTTAAATTCAATGGAAAAGAAACATAATACTTCATCCAAAAAAGTAACATATATGCAGTATATTTGTACTTACTATAACAAGGCGTGGAGGTAAATAAGCAATTGCATACCATTTACACTCAAAATTAACATGCTATCATTCAAACACACACACAACATGTACTAAAATACCCCAGTACACAACAACCAGATAAACACTCGTCCAATCACACTTTTTCTCTTATAAAACATAAATATCATCTGTAATGTTTGTTCTGTTAATGAATCCTGTAACATAACAATGATCAACAAGTAAACATTCAAATAACAAACAACGGTGTTCGCCAGTGTACCATGTGATACCCCATAACATTTCTGCGGGACAAGTATTTCCAATGGAGATGAAATCACTTCAGTTTATGTTTTCCCATAAAAATGAAGATACTCCAGGAATTTTGACGCAAAAATTTTCCAAAATGTTCAACACAAACCTTAAGAGATATTGGACACAAACATTATCACATATAACCAATGAAAATACATGTACTGGTGTGTAAATTATCATATCATACATGTAGGTAGAACAAACATAACAAATCAACAATAACATGAAATTTACATACTAAAACAACCAATAAAAAATCTACACATGATATACACCCAGTATAAAACCAGATACAAATTCAACCAATCAAATTCAAACAAATATCATCCAACAAATGAAATGTCTAAACCATATGAAACAAGAAACAAAATCAACCAATCAAAGCAATAAAAATATCATTTCAGTCAATAAATCATATTAACATATCTCCAACATATATTGACGGTTTGTCTATTTGGTTGACAGGCAACATGTATATGTTACACACAGACAGTCATTATTAAACACATTTCATAGATGTACCATGTATACGTAACTACCAGTACATATAAATCAACTATTAGAATATCACAGTACATAGTGGTCAAATTATGAATTACACACCCATACAACTAGTGCCAACATAAAGGGTAAAAACAAAGGTTGGGGTGCAATGAAAAATTTGATGAGAATTTTTATCTTTGATAAAATAAATAGAATTAAAAATGAAAACTAAATATGAAACTTAACCAACAGCAGACAAGTTTAGCATCAGAAGAATGTACAGCAGTTACAAACATCAAGAACAAAGCATAAGGGAAAATAATAATGGGAAGTTTTTGGCGAGATATGTTATGGGATGTTGTCAGGATTTTTTTTATTGGACAGTCCATTGCCATAAATATAACTTGCTCATTTCAACTGATGGTATGCATTTATTTTTACATATTTACATGTACATAACATAATCTTGGGGAAACATATTTTTGGAGAAAGTGTATTAATTATTTAAGAAAAATTGAGATCAGTTGCCATACTTGTGTTAATTTGACACAAGTTATTGAGTTACTGTAAATGTATTTTTAGCAGTGTATAAATTATAGCTATTTCAGCATTGATACAGTATCTGCTAATGTAAATCCACCATCAAATTAAATATGGTCATAATGCACAAGGTGATACATAGTATATATCCTAATTCTAGTCCACAGGCGTATACCCAAATTATTAGTGCTAAAATTTGTACACACTAAAAAAGCATTTTATAATTTTCTATACACTTAGGAAAATTTAATACAATGTATACATGTATAATCTTCCTTAGATACCTCAGAGTACTCTCGAGATAGATACCATTAATTATGACATGAAGGGGTATAATTATAAAAATATCAGAATAATGTATATCCCTGTAAAACAAAATAAATCAATACTGCAAAAGAAAAACAATAATAAACTATAAATTAACTCAAAAAGACTAATAGTACTAATCAATTACAAATTTAATGCTATGTATACTTTTATTTTGGAGTAAACATTTCCCATTGCAATAATGACAAGTTTGTGTTTTTTGTTGTTAGTTTTGGACAAAAAATCATTATAGTTTTGTTGAATGCGAATACATATATTGTTTTCTGCATGATGGATATTTTAACTGATGCTAGACAAGACATTATCTAGATATCATCACCAATGTAATTACCATCAAATATATCTGTCGAAAGTACATTGTTGCCTTCGTGAGAATTTTACATGTTGAAAGCTTTACACAGGATGCAGTTCCATGGTGATGTATTACGCACTGCTCATTAACAAAAAGATATGTCATTCGCCACATTTCTCAATATATAAAATCCCCATTGCTGAAACGTTATCTTTTCTATGTTATAAGGAAAAAAATTCTGATTTTACAAAACCAGAGGCTCAGTGTGGCTGAGCCTGTATCGCTCACCTGACTAAAATGCTTTTAAAGCAAATTTGTATATATGCTTTTCCCATAGGGTCCAATGTGAAACAATGTTCTCCGCTGGCAGCCATGTTTTATGGCAGATCAGAAAAATTTTGGCAATCTATGTAAAGGACCTTCTATACATCATTCCTGTAAAGTTTGGTTCAATTTGCTTCAGTCATTTCTGAGGACATAGTTTAAAATGCGTTTTTCCCATAGGGTCCAATCTTAAACTATCTTATACATCATTTCTGTAAAGTTTGGTTGAATTTGTTTCACTAGCTTCAGAGGAGATAGGGTCCAATGTGAAACTATGTTCTCCGCTGGCAGCCATGTTTTTTGGCAGATCAGAAAAATTTTGGAAATCTAAGTAAAGGACCTCCAATACATCATTCCTCTACAGTTTGGTTAAGTTTGCTTCAGTAGTTTCAGAGGAGATAGCCAAAATGTGTTTTCCCATAGGGTCCAATGTTAAACTATGTTCCCCGCTGGCAGCCATGTTTTTAGGCGGATCAGAAAAATTTTGGAAATCTAAGTAAAGGACCTCCAATACATCATTCCTCTACAGTTTGGTTAAGTTTGCTTCAGTAGTTTCAGAGGAGATAGCCAAAATGTGTTTTCCCATAGGGTCCAATGTTAAACTATGTTCCCCGCTGGCAGCCATGTTTTTAGGCGGATCAGAAAAATTTTGGCAATCTTTGCAAAAGACCTTCCATACATCATTCCTGTAAAGTTTAATTGAATTCGCTCCAGTCATTTCAGAGGAGATAGCCAAAATGTGCGTTTTCCCATAGGGCCCAATGTTAAACTTTGTTTGGCCCTGGCGGCCATTTTTTTTGGCGGATCAGAAAAATTTGGGCAATCTTAGTAAATGACCTTACAAACATTATTCCTGTAAAGTTTGGTTTAAATTGGCTCAGTGGTTTCAAAGAAGATAGCAAATATATGCTTTTCCCATAGGGTCCCATGTTAAACTATCTTCTGCGCTGGCAGCCATGTTTTTTGGCGGATCAAAAAAATTTCGGCAATCTGAGTAAAGGACCTTCCTTACACCATTCCTGTAAAGTTTGGTTAAATTTGCTTCAGTCACTTCTGAGGAAATAGTCAAAAATGCATTTTTCCCATAGGGTCCCATGTTAAACTATCTTCTGCGCTGGCAGCCATGTTTTTTGGCAGATCAAAAATATTTCGGCAATCTAAGTAAAGGACCTTCTATACATCATTCCTCTAAAGTTTGGTTAAGTTTGCTTCAGTAGTTTCAGAGGAGATAGCCAAAATGTGTTTTTCCCATAGAGTCCAATGTTAAACTATGTTCCCCGCTGGCAGCCATGTTTTTAGGCGGATCAGAAAAATTTTGGCAATCTTTGCAAAAGACCTTCCATTCATCATTCCTGTAAAGTTTAATTGAATTCTCTTCAATCGTTTCAGAGGAGATAGCCAAAATGTGCGTTTTCCCATAGGGCCCAAAGTTAAACTTTGTTTGGCCCTGGCGGCCATTTTTTTTGGCGGATCAGAAAAATTTGGGCAATCTTAGTAAATGACCTTACAAACATTATTCCTGTAAAGTTTGGTTTAAATTGGCTCAGTGGTTTCGAAGAAGATAGCAAATATATGCTTTTCCCATAGGGTCTAATGTTAAACTATCCTCTGTGCTGGCGGCCATGTTTTTGACGGATCAGAAAAATTTTGGCAATCTAATTAAAGGACCTTCCTCACACCATTCCTGTAAAGTTTGGTTAAATTTGCTTCAGTCACTTCTGAGAAAATAGTCAAAAATGTATTTTTCCCATAGGGTCCCATGTTAAATTATCTTATGCGCTGGCAGCCATGTTTTTTGGCGGATCAAAATAATTTCGGCAATCTAAGTAAAGGACCTTCTATACATCATTTCTATTAAGTTTGGTTAAAATTGGTTCAGTAGTTTCAGAGGAGATAGTTAAAATGTGAAAAGTTTACAGACGGACGGACTGACTGACTGACTGACTGACTGACTGACTGACAGACTGACGGACGACGGACGCCGAGTGATGGCAAAAGCTCACATGGCCTTTAGGCCAGGTGAGCTAAAAAGTGAAAAATATAAACTTCCCTTATTGCAACAACACTCTGCTTTATTTACATGCTGTTAGAATAATTTACAATGTACTGGTACTACTTTTTAATATGATAAATTCAAAAATATGTTGGCACTCTACAAGCTACAACAATAACTGTCGTTTGAGACTATCACTGTATTTTTTTTACAAACCATACCTGTAAGAAGAACATTATAGCTGGCCTGTAATGTATATCAAGTCCATCAATAACTTACAAGATAACTGACAACACTCATACTGGGGTTATAACATAAATAACACCTTCAACACTTTGTTTATGAGAGCTAATACTGTAAATGATGTAACAATCACCTGTTATTTTATACAGTATCACTTTTTAACAGGATTTATAGACATATTAAAACACCATAGGCTTACCCAAGGAATGTCACTGTTTGCTGTCTTAAAAAACATAGACTTACTTTAGACATATCATTGTCTATCGTCTCAAAAAGCATACATGTAGGATAACCCAAGGAATATCACTGTTTGTAGTACATTAATATCACTATTTTCAGTTTTAAAAACATAAATCAGCTGACTCCAAGAATCACAAACTGTCCTACAAAGTTGGCTAGTCCTAGTAAAATTAAGAATGAATGTATGGCTGTTATTGGCACCGTCAATGTCCCATTCTGGTGTCGGATTGTTAAATAAACTAAACATGGCAAAGCTATTGCATATGAAAATCCACAAAATGCTCCAACAAAACTGAAAAAAAAGTAGTTCAAATCATTTAAATGCATATCAGAAAATTTGCATTAGTTTCTATCAAAAACAAACTACATGCACAGTATAATAAATGGACTCCTCAATGAATAAAAACACTGCCAGTATAACATGGCTAAATGGTAAATTCTGTATTGGCATCATATTCTAACCTGTTTTTTTTAAGATTTCAATATGATAAATTCCTACTTTTGGCCAATTATTTGTTACTGTTTATGGTAATAGGGCATGGTAAAAAGTACTAAATCTCAAAAATGGATAATGGGGCATTGTCTGAAAAACTAGATCCGAGATGTAAATAATTTATATGTATAGATGGATACTAGAGAAATCTTTTTTAAAATACATGTAACCTCAAAAATTTAAATATGTATATACCAGTACCTTATAATTTTTCCTATATGTGGTAGAAACTCTGCAAATACTATACAAACACCAACTAGTACAAGATTTAGTATAAGTACATGTTTAATGCTGAAAAAGTAAAATGTATACATATACATGTTTGTGTAAGAAGAAATATATTGGGGCATTTACATAATGTGGGTTATGGTCAATATCATGAGGTAAAATATCTGATAGTGAAAACAGAAAGATGTCACTATCTGAAAACACAAATATCACATAAGAAACAACTACAGGGACCAAGACTAACTTTTTTGAGTGGGTACTAAAAGCTGAGTTGAGTTGAGTAATGGTGTTTAACGTCCCAGTCAAGAATATTTCACTTATATCGAGACGTGGTACTAAAAGCTGCACAGGCCTTAAAAAAGCTGCACAGGCCTTTAAATCTTGGGTACTAAATCAAATGGAACCTGTGCATTTTTTACCATAACTCTTTATAGCAATGAAATATTTTGAATTTGTTGCAGGTAATTATGTTCAAACTATTACACAATTACATGGTACATTTCATATTTGTTATTTAAATTCCTGTTTTGAATGATTCTGTTACTCAGAATATATAGAAATTACGTGGACCACTGCAGACACCAATGACTCCAATGATAAATCAAATTTTTTATTTTCACACTAAAGAATCACCAGTTGATAAATTTATCACCTTTAATCAACTTTTAGGTCAAAATTTGCAAAATTTAGGTCAATTTTAGCACAAATGCATATTAATTTCAAACCCTGCACATCACTAGATACTAGTTGTCTAAAGTACATGCTTATGCATAACAGCAGCATTCAAAGTCTAGGTTAGATTCCCATTTGGTTGGTCCTAGTGGAGAAAGTATGTCAGCTCACTTGCCAAGGTTGTGGTTTTCTCCATATACATTAGTTTCCTACATCAATTCAATTACAGAGATAAAGTATGGCAAAGGTTTGAAGTGGTGGGACATATGCACACCAAAACAATGATGAGAGAAAATATTATGACCAAGGATAAAAAAAAATTAGCATTTAAAAAGATATATGAGAGGTGACCCATTTGTATTTCAACACTTTATTTATCGATCACGCAGTTTAAATGCACCAGTTTTTTTAGTTATTAGCATGGTATTCGTTCAGGTGATACATGATAGATAATATACATGTATTGTATGTGATTTTGTCAACATGGTGAGACCTAAAATACCAGACAAAGTTGAAGGTATGGTGCTTTTGAAGACTTACCATTCATATAGAAGTATCCAAAAAACATTGAAATAAATGGGACATGGTATATCATTGGGTACAATTAAGAACATTAGCGATAATATTGGTTTACAACGAAGTACGATCAATTCCGGGTCCCGTGTAACAAAGTTAAAAAAACGACCCACAGCCGCCACACCTGACGTTGTTCGCAAAATTGCCCGTCTTGTCTCGAAAGTGAACCCGCCAACCCATCGGGAGATTGCATCCAAATTAGGTATATTTAAGGGAACTGTATATCGTATAATAACCAAAACATTAGAAGCCAGACTCAAGAAAAAGTGCAAGGTACATCAGTTGAACATGGCACAAATCAAGAAGAGACGTGCCCAGTCTTGGGGTCTGTATCTGAAGTTACGGAATGGTAGATGGAAGAATTATGTTACCTCTGATGAGGCCATGTTCTATTTGGGTGGTAGCTATGGTCGGAGAAGAGTGTGCTATATTCGAAAAGGTGAAGTTCCAGGTGACAAGTTGAAGTTTGTTAAGAGAGATGCTTTTGCTGCTGGTTTTATGGCATGGGCAGGTGTGTCTTACAGAGGCAAAACTGAAATTAGAATAATCGACAAGGGAACAAAAGTAAATAGTAAATACTATGTTGATAAAGTGTTGAAGCCATTTTTAAAGAATGATGTACCCAGACTTTTTTCCTGAGGGATTCAAGAACATGGTTTTCCATCAAGACAGCGCATCCAGCCATACTTCAAAATACACGCTGCAGTTTCTAAAGGACAAAAAAGTAAACTTTGTAACGCGGGAAGAATGGATGCCTAAGTCACCGGATGCCGCCCCAATGGATTTCGGAATATGGGGCATACTGAAACGAAGACTACAGAAAAGAACAATTAACACATTGATGGGTCGTAAATGAGCTCTTAACGAAATGGAGGAAACTGGAACAAAATACAATAAATAAGAAACTGGAATCTTGGCCTAGGCGCTGTCGTCTGATATACAGTTGTCATGGATCTAATATTGAGCATTTGTTACAATGAAATAAAATTTCTAACAAAATTATTGCGGTTTATTTTGTGTTCAAATATAAATGGGTCACCTCTCGTATCAATTTTTTTTCTAAATACCAGTGTTTCATGTCTTAGACTTACCTTGGCCATACAGAACCAAACACAGTATGTAGAAACTGAGCACGGAATATATATAACAGTAACGGAAATACACAAACCATCTGGAAAAATAGACCTATCCTAGCTACAAACGCTAACACATCTGTATCCTCCAAATTATTTAACAAATTCTGAAATATATGAAAAAAATGTAAATATGTATGTTATTTATATACAGTCAAACCTGTCTATAAAGGCCACCCAAGGAAACCAGTAAAAGTGGCCTTTATGGGCAGGTGGCCTTTATATACAAGTTCAAACAATATGAATAAAGAACAATTAGGATACAATTCTACTGGCCTTTATAAGCAGGTGGCCCTTATACAGAGGTGGCCTTTAAGGCAGGTTGTACTGTACATGTATATAAAACATGTACCTGTGTTTGTTTACCATATAGCATACCTGAACAATATACGAGAAAACAAACAATAAATTATACAATTCTAAGACTCATAAGGTGACCATTAGTAAAAATAACAATAAAAGAATAATCAGCATAATAAAGAAAGGTATTAAGTCACAAAAAAGGTAAAATTTGACTGATGTCAATTATCATTGTGTGAACATTGTTTATTTTTTTATAGGAATATCAAATCCTGTTACAGACTTTTACAATAAGAATTTAGTATGCCAGAATTTGAACACCAATTTAAAACTTAAAATATGAGGCTGTTAATGATTAAAAAAGTGTTAAAATCATGTACATCTTCTTCATAGCAGACTACTGACACAGTACAATTTGTAAAGCATTCACTTTGTATGTGGTGCAACAGATTTAACTGACAAAGCCTTCAGTGAAGTGACACAGTCTAAATAATAATAAGATAACACTTACATCTTCTATACAATCTTTACTCAGAGGAAACGCAGCATAAAACAGGACCCCATGTAAATATAAGTTAATGCTACTAATATATACGCTATCATTAAATCTCTCTCCTGAAATATATAAATAGATAGATATACAGTACAAGGAGTCAAATACTCCATTAGTTTACAATAGAATTGATCATTAATTTCTCTCATTTTACACTGACAGGAAACAGTTTTTATCAAATGAAGTTCAGCTAAAAAGTTTTAAAATGACCATTTAAATTTAACTTAAAAAACCAAAACATTTTAACATAAACATGTATGAACTAGATTGTTAGATATAGAATAAATGTCTTCAAAATTATACAAAATGTTTATTTCAGGTATTTTGTTGTTAAAACAAAGAGAATTTTACTTACATTATTTTCTGGATGTTTTTGGTTACGAACAATAGATATAACACAATTCTGTACAAAATATGCTAAAGCTGCAACCCCTGTCAGAGCTGGGAATGTTCCTTTGATTTCTGAAATATAAATTTTAGGTATGATTATAGTCAAACATACCATGTTCAAATCACAATCCAAAAAACAAAGTAAAAATTTGAAAACCGAAAAATTCAGTTAAGCATGTGAGCTTTCACCAGGTAAGTGAGACCAGGTGCTTTGGAAGGGTTAGCACCTCCTGTTTAGCTAGCTACACCCACCACATGTGAAATAAAACTTGAGAATGAAAGGATAAAAAGAGCTTTTAAATAAAGGGTAAGCTGCCAGTGTATCTAAATAATTAAAACAATTAAGCAAGAAACTTATGACACTGGAATCCAATGCTGTGGCTGCATAAAAAGATTATTAGAGTATTATAAACTTGTGGTTAAGTACTTTAGATTGCAGGGTCTTTATTGAAGTGTTTTTGGTTTGAACAACTAGATGCCATTTGTAGTCTAGTCTTTAAAACGACAATTTTACTATTTTTCTGGTCTATCCAGCTTTTCTATTCATAAATGAATGATTTGAATGATTATCAGTTAAATCAGCCGACAGGTACTGTTACATATGAAATAATAAAAGACATTTTTCTGCTATCAATCTAGATTTCATCATGAAAACATGATTTATGCATTAATTTGCAAAAATCAAAGTTAATGATGTAATTCGCCAGTGAAAATATTATAGAACACAAACCAACACTATTTCAGATTCATCAATAAGTCTTCAAAAACAAACTTGTCTAAACAGATTAAAGTATTTAGTAGCAAAAGTACACAAGCGCACAAAACTAGAGAACAAAGTAAAGTACAATTCATCAATTATTCAAAACAGACTTTAAATAATGGATGATAAAATAATGTTTATACCTGGAATGTACAGTTCATCACCTGGACTCAAACTAAAATCTAAGTGTATTCCCCACTGTGATGCTTTTATAGCTACGAATGTTACTAAATATGTCACAGATATTGTACCTGAAATAATAATAATAACCAATATTAAAAGTTAGTTTAACCAATATCATGGTACATAAACAAACCTTAACATAAAGATTGACTAATAATTCATTTGCATAAAATTGGCTTAAAAACCAAAAAAAAAGTTGATTACATGTATATCTGAAAGAAATTCAAATCCAATGCTTATTGTTAAACTTCTGGTAAGAAATAGATTATTTTATATCATTTTAACAATTCTAATAGTTATTTTTCAAGTAACAAAATGAACACTTTTGTTTATTTATATATTTATTATGTTGATATCATCATTAATTTATGTCACATGAGTGGGCATGGTTTATTAGTCTTAAAGTTTATTTAGAATTATATTGAATTTTTTTTTTTAAATTTCAACCATTGGAATTAGAAATTTTTCAAATTTAATTGTATTAATGTACACACTGATATCAGATTTTATATATTTGATACAAGTATTTGCACTTTTGTTTGTGCAAATAAAAGAAATAATTCTTACCTAATGCATTGAATTTGGTAAAAAATGTAGGTGACTTAAAGTTAATGATTGGGACTAAAACTACTATCAGGAATAAAGGCACGGTTCTGAACTCATCCCACACTTCATCAAATGTTTCTTCATGAGAGTGTGAACTTGATGTCAGTTGGAGAGACATCTGTGATATACCATAGTTACTATATGTGTAGAATGAACTGTTATGATGTGAGGAACTGTTGATGCTCTTTCCAGGACAAACTGAAAAGGGAAAATACATAACGGTACAGTACAGTTAGAGAGACCAAAATAAAATCAATTTTCAAAATGGAAAATTTCCTTCAAATTCAGTTTTGTAACTTTAACCAACCAACAAAGTAACACCATATCCAATTCACTCCATCCATAATTAATATTTTGAATCAATCAATAAAGTAGAGGATTTTTTTTCAAATCTTGTGGATAAGTGATAACTGGCAATTGCCAATTCATTTTAATTTTTTGACTCACTGGAACAAAACAACAAGTATGAATGGATTTGGTAGACAGCTATATCAATCCCTCAGATCACCTCATCAAAGAAATGCTAAAACCTTTTAAGTTTAAATTCAACACTTTGGCACACAAGCATTCATATGCATGTATTATCAGTTAAGATAGTAGGGGGTTGAGTTACCTGCTCGATTTCTTTGGAGTTTCCATCTAAAGTAGCAAAATCAAATTTAAATCAATGAATATTTAATAAGTTGTGATAATATGTTAAAGTTTAAGTCTGTCCCGAGCCATTAGGCCCATCAGGCCGGAGCTTATCCCGGTTTCGGTGGCGTTAAGCGACTGAGAGTACAAGACTCTCCCTGAATGGGACGCCGGTCCATCGCAGGGTTAACCCCCAGCATTTTGCTGGTACTCATTTATTTTTCAGCTGAGTGAACTGGAACAACATGAAATTAAGTGTCTTGCTCAAGGACACAACACATCGCCCGGTCCATGGATCGAACCCACGACCTTCGAATCATGAGTCCAACGCCTTAACCACTAGGCTGCGCACTTGTGATAATATGTACCTTGTATAAACTGTTTGATAAACAAAATTTAGAATCTCAGAACAGGTTACTAGTCATTTTGTTTATTGAGAAGTTGAGAACTTACTATAATCATTCTGTGTATCTGTAACATTAATATTAGTACTGGTTGTTTTATCTGAAATAATAAATTAAATCAAAATATGTTACTTCTAAATCTGGCAAAAATAAAAGTACTGATATATAAATATCTAAATTAGAATGACACGACATAAAGAAATACACATATTATGTTTGTCAACTCCACCCTCATAGTAACGTATGGTGACATTATGAAAATGGACAACAAAAATGTAACAACTCTGTTCCTGCATTGCAGTCAAAACAAAAAATGTTTTATGGTAGATTAATCAGATTCACCAGTATGCTATGCAATATGTACCACATTTCATTTTAGAACATTATAGAATCAGACAGATAAACATAAAAAGAACAAACAGGAACATATCTTGTACAGTTCTGTATTAACTCATAAACTTTATGACAGTATAATATGGTGTGCTCTGATTAACCCCAATTCTAATTCACATGTCCGTCAAATCAAGCACAGAATGTCTTAAATTATTTTACATGTACATGTATATACATTTACTAACAGTTGGTATGGGAAGACTTATAGAATAAAATGAAGAATATTGCATGCAAAAACTTGTCTAATACTGGTTTTTACTGTCCAGCTGTTTCTTAAAAGCTGCTACCCATGACAAAGAAATATGAACTCCAAATCATAGTATACTTGTACTTACGATAAATAAATGAAACAACATTATAAAGGAAATTGGACATTAAAATCCAGTATATGATTGCTCCACCCAGTAATGTCAATAATGAAGATATCACAGCCAATATCTGAGCCCACTTCCCAAGATAATGTTTACATACATCTGAAAAATCCATAACTTCACCATTGGATTCTAGAAGAGAAAGAAACAAATAATGTCTGAGAAATTTCTTCTAAATCAATAAATTTACAAAACAATTTACTTCATGACATTATAATATTAATTTTACCACATAAGTTTTGTAAATCTACATATTATTACCATGTAATCTCATTCTGCACAAGAATTCATAATTGCAATATTTCTTGGGGGTTAAAAGATATACAATAAATTGAAATAGTTGAGATGGGTTCCTGGTAGTTCAGTCTGCAGACAAATGATTTAAGTGTTGTGGGTTTGATCCCAAACATTGCAGTCTGATCTGTCTCATGTAATTGTAAATGGGTCTAGTCCATCCATCTTAAATTGATAAAGTAAGGCAAGTGCAGAAATACTAGGAATTTATCTTATGATGGTCCGACATCCTGTCTGACCTGTACTCTTACATCACATGTAGTATGCCTGGGAAGACACCAGGGTAAGTAACAGTCAGATAAGCCCACAGGCTATACACTTAAATGCACTTAAATCATGTATGACGTATTGTTTTAAAATCTGGAGAAACCTACATATTGCTTTCAGTAAAACAGATTGGTTTTTTTCTACAATAACATGTATTTTATTTGCAGATGAATTCAAATATAAACAACAAACTTACCACAACTCTGAACAGCTTTCAATATTCTGTAACTTGTATATAACATGATTCCAGCCATACCAACTAATAAAACAATCCCTGTTACAAAACCAGCCTGTAATTACACAATAAAATACTTATGTCTACCCAAAAATAACCTCTAAAATATCAGACAAATCAAAATCAAATTGAGAAAAAATTGGCTTTTACAAATTCAGAACCGATACCCCACAAATCAAGAAAGAAACCCTTATTGATCCTTGTCATAAATACAATGCAAAACTATAATTCTATGAACCTCTGCCTATAGCAGGTGATGACTCAATATAAGTAAAACAATCTTGACCATGACTAAAATTACAAAACTCCATTTTACTCACTAGAATTTAGTTTATGGGTAATATTATGAATGTTATTCTCTATGTTATTTATACAGGGTATCTAGGTGGCATATGTGTGTAAGGAACCAGCTGATAACAGCATGAAAACATTTACCAATTGGCTTGCCGAAGGTTTTGTTGGGGGGGGGGTATACCTGACTGCCTCAATATAAGTGAATTAGTCTTCACTGGGACCTTATACACTGATACTCCACTCTATTCTTGTTGATTTATGATAAAGACGGACAATATCATGATACAGATACATGTACCTTATTTAGTTTATATTAATATACAGTAATTCAAATTTACCCAACAAAATTATATTATAAAGAGGTATTACAAAGACATAAAGAAAGAATGTAATAAACTGTGTTGACATTACCAGTATTTGGTCAATATATTCAACTAAAGCAGCAATATAATCATCTTAGTTACATATAATATACATTGTAGAGGGTTTAACTTACTTGTCGTATAGCCCAGGGCATACTGAGAAGGGAAGTTCCCATCATGGTGTTCCATAATGAAAATCTAAAAATAATGAAAATTAAAGTATATCACTCATTGATATATAATATTATGGTATATGCAGGATACTAACAGTGAGTGGTTCATTTTAGTTAAGTCTATGTGAAGCAAAACATATTTCAATTTGTGTGACCAATGTATCACAGACTCAACAGTGCTAATGTTGAAGTTACATTATACAAGAAGCGAGAAACTTATTAAATTATTTTTTTTAAATAATCTCATTGGTTTCTTTCTAAGAAATTAAGTTTTCTCTAGATACCATTTCACACTGACTGCATGCAATTGTTGTTGATGTTAAGAAGTACATTTTAGGTTGTTTCCTATATTGGCATATTCATGCAGGTATAGACAAAACATTTTTACTAATACATGTGAACTTACATTGTTACAATACTGTTTTGTCCATCTCTAACTGTGATGAGTATTGGTTCAAAAAAGTTTTGTGGGACAACATGATCTGGCATTTGCTGTTCAAAATAAATCAAAGAAATGATAATAAATTATCCATTTACTAAAGATATCTATATATTTAAAACTTTTACTCCTGGATATAAATATAATTCCTACAAGTATAATTTTCAATTACAAAAGACCTCTGGGTCAGTTAATCAAACAGACACCAAAAAAAGAGGAAGAAATAATAATAAACCAATCCATTGTCTTAAATTTCTAAATTATTTTATACAAGTATTGAAGATATTCAAGTTATTACAAACAAACAATGTAACATTGAGTTAAAATCTGTTAGATATATATATCTAAAACAGTGAAGTATTGACTGGACTGCTATTTAACAAATGTTGAGAAAATTTGGTAACTTATGAAAAATTATCATAACAAGACACTGAATGAGAGTATTTTTATTCTGGCTTAGTCACCAGATCTTGTCATCAGAAGAATGGCAATGTGGTATATGATTTCTGTAATCAAGTACATGCCTGTACTAACTACCGGTACTGTACTGGCAATACACCTGGTATATAGTACTTACCAATGTACTGTCACTATGTGGTGCCAGTCTGGTATAGTATTTATATCTACTAAGTACCGCAGAGTCATGGTAATCATCAGATGATGCAGACACACTATTGTTTATTGATTGATACTGGATTGGCTGTCTGTAATGATAAAATGAAAATCAATTACCGGTATACAGTAAAACTTCATCATAAAGCCTCTTGATAGCAGCTAAGCTTTGCCAGCTTATTTATCACCACAGTATTTTGAAGTTCCAAAATCTGTTTTTTATGTTTCTCTGACAAGTCTTCCTTAATTTATTACCAAACCCCTTTTTACAATGCCAAATTTGACTAACCAAATGGCGATGATGAATCAAGTTTTTATTGTAATTTTAAAGCCATTTTAGGATAGAGGAGATAACCTGATTTTTCAAAGATAGATTGATTAAATGGTGTTTTATGACCCAGTCAAGAATGTTTCACTTACAGTGTATATTGAGATGTCATCAGCTATAGATGAAGTGTCAGAATTTTTTGCGCTCAGGGCAATGTGCAGGGAGAGTGTTTTAACATGCCACGCCTTCCGTGACACTGGACATTGAACTCTTCTGATGGACCCAGTGAATTTCATTTCTAAATGCAGAGTGCTTGGTGAAAGGAGAGTCACTACCTTTTATCAAGTCTTTGTCAGACCCAAACAGGGTTTGAACCCACAACCTTCCATATACAAATCAAGCAGTGGTGATTTTTCTAAGAGAAAGCTGCACAAATTATTCTTACATCTAATACAAGTAACATATCTGTCATATTGATGTAGCTACCATACAAATATGCTAGAACCACATCACTGGATATAGCTGTCCAAAGTCATCAGTAGTTTCATTGTGTGTTTTCTTACTTTGTTCATTGTTGTGGTTTGCTCTTAGGTGCTCAGGCTTCTGACAAGATCACACTCTTGGGTGCTTTTACCTAGTTTTCAGCTACAAATTCTATTTTACTCCCACTACATAAAATACAACATGCATGTACATATATTTTAAAAACAAGCTATAGTTTAATGTTAATTCAGATAGATGTTTTACCTTCTTCTGTTAGCACTAACATCCTCACTAAGTCTTCTGTCTGTGTAATCAACACTAAAATAAAGAAAATAAAACTGTACAACAGTATCACAAAAGAGATTATCAAAATGATGTATATCTAATGTCTGAAGTGACATTATATCTAATGTCTGAAGCAGGGATTTATCAGGGTCTTTTGGGAAAAGGCCCTAAACTAAAAATTGGGAAAAACTATCAACTTTCTGCTCATTTTGGGAAAACTTCGACATCATGTCAGAAGTTGGTTTACTCATGATCTCGAAAGCCTTTGATGTAGAAGCAGTATTTTCATCTTGCTTTTCAGATGTTGTTTTAAAATAATCTAGAATCTTTTGCTAGATTTTGCTGATTGGAGGGATTCACAAAATTTACTTTTGTTTTCGTTTAAGAACAACACAATTTTCTAATTGGGAATTTTCTCAGCCAATTTTGGGAAAAAACTAACCTTTTTCCCATTGGGAATGGGGCCGAATTTCGGCCCTAGATAGGCCCTTGATGAATCCCTGTGAAGTGACATTATATCTAATGTCTGAAGTGACATTATATCTAATGTCTGAAGTGACATTAATGTGCAACAGGATCCTTTATTGATGTGTAGTAAATTAAACACTGACTGTAACAATAAAATGGAAGTCTGTAAATTATCCATTTTTCAGTTGTTGAATTTGCAATCTGATCTCCCATGTACATGAAGTAAATACACATCCCAATGAAACCATATTTGGTACAGAATGCACATAGATGTTTAAAAACAGTAAGTAACAACGAAATCTCAAAATTGAGTACCAGTATTTATACTTTGTCTTCAATAAGGTCTGTGTTAGCATGCCCACTTAAGCCAGGATGAAAATGTGTGTGTGTGTGTGTGTGTGTGTGTGGAGAGAGAGAGAGAGAGAGAGAGAGAGAGAGAGAGAGAGAGAGAGAGGAGAGAGAGGAGAAGAGAGAGAGAGAGAGAGAAGAGAGAGAGAGAGAGAGAGAGAAGAGAGAGGAGAGAGAGAGAGAGAGAGAGAGAGAGAGAGAGAGAGAGAGAGAGAGAGAGAGAGAGAGAGAGAGAGAGAGAGAGAGAGAGAGAGAGAGAGAGAGAGAGGAGAGAGAGAGAGAGAGAGAGAGAGAGAGAGAGAGAGAGAGAGAGAGAGAGAGAGAGAGAGAGAGAGAGAGAGAGAGAGAGAGAGAGAGAGAGAGAGGAGAGAGAGAGAGAGAGAGAGAGAGAGAGAGAGAGAGAGAGAGAGAAGAGAGAGAGAGAGAGAGAGAGAGAGAGAGAGAGAGAGAGAGAGAGAGAGAGAGAGAGGAGGAGAGAGAGAGGAGAGAGAGAGAGAGAGAGAGAGAGAGAGAAGAGAGAGAGAGAGAGAGAGAGAGAGAGAGTACCTTTGTCTACCAGCATTAGCATCTTGACTTAGTTTTCTATCTGTACCTCTACAATATGTCAAAATATACAGAGTTGTAATTGTTTTTGTTATATTAAAACAGCAGTTTTAAGCTTTCTTTCTGGAATTGCAGAATATAAAATTTAGTCAGATTATATTCATATACACATTATCAGCATAATTAAACTAATTAAAATTAAATCTGTAGGTCAAGAGGAAAGGAAACATTGATGGTAATTTATACATGTATATAAGTTATCATGATTGGGATCAGAATCAAAGAAGTTTTATTAAAAAAATTACATCAACATTGATATCTTGTCTTGGAGCTTTGTAATTATCATTTGTATCCTGCACCCCATTCTAATAATGTGCTTGTGTAATTTTTGAAAATATTAAATCTTGATTTAGCAGGTAAAAAATCCATTCAGTATTGATTTTACTAATACATACTATGACTAAATGTTTTGGTTTTGGTTCTTTTATTCATTTATTTCCTCCTCAGAATGGGGGGGGGGGCAGTCTTAGTCCACTATATATTTTACTTCAGGAAAAAACTATGACAATACATCTTTGACCAATTTTACATTTAAACCATTACAACTATGACTACTGGGGAAGCTGAGATGTATAATAATGTGACTCATGTGACTTGCATGTGGTTTAGTGGTTATATGAAATAGGTCAAACTCCTTAATACAATATGTCCTGGGCTGAACAGTCTTTTATTTAGACATGTGACTATAATTATCTCTAATTATGCAAGTATTGTAGGTAGAGATGAATGGTTAATTTACACTAAATTTGTTATGGTCTGACAGTTTACCAAATAAATTGTTCAGATATGAGTATAATGTTTTCATTACATGGACAGGTTCTGCTCAGGCGAGGTTATTTATTGTGTAACATCATCTAATGCTGTCTATAGAGGAGATTAATGTGTCAAAAGGCCTTAGGCTAAAAGATGACGAAAGTGGTAGTTTTGCGCTTTTTCCTAAAAATGTAACAAAAATTATAAGAAAATTGAATAACAAAATTGTATAAAAATCAAAAAATAAATCTATAATTTATGCCGGCTGTTTGATCAGCTGATCTGGAACTTAATACACAAACCTTTGTTGGTTATTGTTTACATGGTTTCTAGTTTCACTTTCAGACGTGTGGTTTCCATTGTATGACATTAGCGGAGTAACTTCATCGTCACTGGCATTTATGGACACGTTGTTCATCTTATATTAACTTTCATTTAGCCAAAAACATAACGAGTTTGCTGCATTATTTAAATCACCAAGATACCATAAGTTTTCAAGAGGTGTGTGATTCAACTTTACACTCCCGGAAGTTGACAAATTGACAGGTGTTCTTCCGGTTATAGTTAATTCCAGTAATGTCAGTAGTTAATGTTTGTTTCAGTTTTCTACTCTATCCTATCCAAAAATTCATGAATATACATGAACCTAACATTATACTTTGAATAACAAAGCAAAAAATTTAAACAAGGTGCAATGAGACAGTGTTCAAGAAAAGACAGATCTATGAAAAATTCTGGGACCAGACAGGATTGTTTATTTCTGGATCTTTGAAAAAGTAATGTGCAAGAGAGAGAAAAAAAATTACACCTAGCTTCCTATGGAGCCATGTAAAACAGTCATTTCATAGTTTTGAAATAGTATTGTACATTCACATAATAGTTATTTCCACTTTCCGTAGTAATCTACACATTTGAAATAATATTTCGTATATTTGCAAAAGTTATTTCGAAGTACTTACCGGTAATTTGTTTATTTGCAAAAAAAAAATTTCCTGAGTTTGCAAAATATATTTTTTAATTGCAAGTTTTGTAAATTTGCAATGTTTACAATAAAAACAAATGTAACGTTACAGAAAACCATTTCAAACTTACAAAATAATTGTGAATGTACAAAGTGCTACTTTGAACAAATTAACTATTGTGAATATTTTGAAAAATAATAAATAACTGTTGTGACTACCGGTATACAAAATAATTTTCACCTTTTGAGTTCTGTACCTTCCACTTTCAAGTGTATGATTTTTGTCACCATGACAACAATTTTGGTAACTATGGAAACTTGATTAACCAGTTTGAGGGTAGCTTATTTTGGTAGAACACACAATTCTAGGTTCCAATTCAAGTTTAGGATTTTTTCACCATCCTGTTGCTACTATCAACATTAGTAGACCATAACGATAAGTCATGCTAAAGAATTTGAATTTTCCAATTATATAAATGACATCACAGAAAATCAGGAAAATGGGAGGAGTTGAGTAGAGTGGTGTTTAACACACCAGTCAAGATTCTGTCACCATCTATCTGTCAGTTTATGGATGGTTAAGGAAACCAGAGTGCCCGGAGAAAACCTTCAACCTTTGGCAAGCAAACTGACCAACATTCTCGCACCAAGATCTGATATAAATGGGATTCGAACCTAGGCAATGAGAGGCACTGATCCTCAAGTCTGAGCTTTAGACTACTCTGACAGAGGCCCTGGAAGGAACAAGACAAATGATCATGGAATTTTACATGTCTATTGACACCTGTATTTGTTGCTCATATATTGTGTGACTAATGTTTATTTTCAATACTTAACTATAAATGTGTATTTATACCACAGCTGATTCTTACTTGTGTAAAATTGTACTACAGTGTAACCTGTATAAATTGAACCCCAATTAACACAAAGAATGTTTAAAGTTTAACTGAACTAAATTTAAAAGAGATATTACTCATTCTTTGGTAAATTAACTTGTGTAAACCAAAACCTTGTCTTATTTGAACCAAATTTTCAGACTGGTATATGTTCTAAGGCATTTTACTTTTCCATATTATGCTTCCTTTGCTTGTTGTACAGTCAAACCTGTCTATAAAGGCCACACAAGGTAATCAGTAAAACTGGCCTTTATATACAGGTTCAAATAATACAAATAAAGAATTGGGATACAATTCTACTGGCCTTTATAAGCAGGTGGTCCTTATATAGAGGTGGCCTTTTGGATTGTAATTGCTTTTTCTCCTCTTGTCGCTGGCAATACTGACACAAAGCTTCATTGTAGAAGTGAAAAAACTTGGACTTTTATGTCCAAACCTCTTGTATACTGATAAATACAGGATTTGCTTTATGTTGAGGAAACTTCAATAATTGCCATATAGCTAGTCATTCCACCGATTGCATGAGCATCACATTTTATAAGAATTAAATTTCCGCAAATCAACCAGGCATGTCAAGAGAGGGTAAATTTGCTTTGTGTTATATAGGGTCCAGTACACATACTCAGCTTACAAATTCTTCATAATATTTGTACACTGAAAACTCAACTTATGTATCCTAATGACGATCAAGGTCATGTAAATGCAGTATTGGGCAAGGGTAAGAACAGGGTTAATGTTCAATGCAGTACCAACATCAAACTTATCAATATTGGGTTTAGATGCACAATGACAATAGAGGACCTCAACCTCAGAGATCAAAGTTAATTCATGAAAGAAGTCTTAGGACAGGGTATTCTGTCTAGCAAAATTGTTTAAGCAAGGTTTTAACTCCCCACTCAAGATAGTTCACATATATGTCAATAACTATAGGTGAAGTTGCTTATTAAAATTTTGAACTAATACAATGTGTTTATGGCAATAATTAAAGAAGAACTAGCACCAGTTTTAAAGTTTCATCTAAAGTTGGTTGAATGTTGTTTTATGTAGCTTCAGTAATTTTTCAGTGATTCACAACTGGACTTTTTTTATCCCCTGCCTTTTGAAGAAAAAGGGGATATTAAATCCAAAGTTCTATCCAGGCACTTCTTGTTCTTATTAATTTCAAAGATTAATCTAATGTAAGTTTATGTTGTGCATGGGTTTTGTGCTGCTGATCTGCTTTTCACTAGTGATCAATGACCAACAATTTTACTCTCTCACAAGCCTTTCAGCATTTACTGCAAGAGAGCTAAAACATCAATAAGTAAATACAATATAAAAAACAAATTTTCTTTAATAAACAAAATTGACATAGTTGTTGGAGTACAAAACATGATCCATCCCTTTTAACAAAATATTTTTATCATGCACAAATTGTTATATAAAATTAACAGAATATAAAAATAAGGTTTGTTGATTGATTGCATGCTTGAATGAACATTTTACCTTGTACATATATATATTTATGTATTCAATTCCACTATGAAATGCGAGTCATGAAAATGCTGCCTAGAAAAAAAAACATTGCATGTGAGCATTTTTGCAGTTTTTAAAATGATTTAACTCGTGAAAATAATATAAATTTCATATCCATGATACTGTCAATAATGAAATATCCATGTTACTGTCAATAATGAAATATCCATGTTACTGTCAATAATGAAAGACTTAAATAAAATGAATTCCTGAAAACCATCCGATAGACAAACATAATAAATCAACAAATCATCAAATATCATAGATATCTAATTCTCTTAACGTTTAACTATAATATTTTTCATTTTCACTAAGATAATTTCCTGTTATATGATGTTGTCATTGATTGATGCATTTTATTGACACATTGCATCCGATTGGTGGGTTTTTTTTATACATTGCATTTTATTGATACATTGCATCCACTCTTACTTTCTAATATCGGTACTTGAATTGAATATACATGTACACTATCAGGACAACACAGAGGGTGTAATCATATACCATGTTATGTCTCATAATATTCACAATTTATCAAAAGACAATGTGTGTGACAGGATAGGCTTCAGAGTAAGAGCACTACCTCACTAGACCATCATGAACGTCTATGTACATGATGAATGTACATGATGCCAGCGTTACAGCAACAGATCTCAAGAGACTTTCATTCTGTACGCTAGAAACACAATACCTTCAAGCAATTATTAATCCTCTTGTATAAATACTACAGGGTATAACATGGTACAGTGCCATGCCAAAAGAATTTCAGATTCCAAGGTATATTCTTTGTTTATTCAACTGTTTTAGCAAATTATAATAAAATTCTTTCATTTTATTCAACAAAATTAGATGTTTCTTCAAGTTCCCAACATTGTATGTCAGACTTGACTAAAGAGTTTCACCTAACTTTTTGACACATCATTGCTGAAAGTGAAAGTTATGGTATCTATAACTGCTAATCAACACTAAAACTGATATAACAAAGAATATATCAGAAAATTTTAACAAAGACTTTTGGCAAGGTAACATCTATAGTGACCTTATAAAACAATTACTCGTGCAAGCTTACATACAAATAGATAATTAAATAATGGTTATACTATAAATGAAATTATAAATGTAATAATAATTTTTATTTAAAAGCAATAATAAAGATTATGGCATTAAAAATATATGTTTTTCTTTTTTAAATGATAGATCTATATGCTATATAAAAATTCTGAAGCTGAAAGACAATCATGATACCTGAATGTCTAAGATCACATTATAACGAGCGAGGTTTGTACAAATTAACTGAATGTCTAAGATCACATTATGTAACGAGCAGGTTTGTACAAATTAACCAAAACAAATCGTACACGTAAGTCTGAACAGTTATGATAGTTGTATTTTTAACAAGGCATCACAAGCAATACAAACCCCTCGCAATGAAGTTTGTGTAATACAAGACAATAAATCTGTTAAATCTGGTTTGTTAGTTACAAAACATGAACTTGTTCCAAGATATAACTATGATAAACTCTTGTATCAAGTTTTATTAAATTCTACCAAAAAGAAAAGTTGTCAGATGCCAAAAAATAGTTTGGTATTTCACTCAAATAAACAAAGGGCAATGGCTCTGTCAAATTGGAGTTGTCAGTTACAAAACATGAACTCATCCGAGATGTTACCGCGATAAACTGTTGTATAAGTTTGAGAAATAAAGTTGCAAAAGTACTGACAAGGAAAGTGTAACATACTACATAAGTATAGGACAAATCCTATATGTCCCCCAAACTTCATTTGCGAGGGGATAAAAAGTAGCCAATTTTCCACTACAATTAATTAATTCTACAGGTTTTCAAAAATTGCAATTTTATTTTCATTGCAGTTACTTTCACCCAGAAGGTAGAAACATGCAAATTATTAACAAAAATGTCAATTCTCAGGAAGACCATAAGGAAAAGATAGCATAAATATTAGTATACAAATATCTTCAATGATAAATGTTCCGCTATACCTGTACAACAGTAACTTAGATCTACAAGTGTTCATTCAAACAACTTTTAGTAATTTGCAAAATTCATACTAAACATTTTTCTACTGGAAATGGAAAGTGGAAAATTTAATCCAATTTTTCAGTATTAATTTTCCAGTATTCCATATGGCACTCTGTGATGCTTAGCCTTCTGTGCAGTTTTCCAGAAATAACATCATTGATAAAGAAAACACTTACATAAATTACAGTTTCCATAAAGAATGGAAATAATCCGAATTATTATCATGCATAAAATATACAATTAGTCCCAGTTCATCACTTCTCTGTACTTAAGACTAATATCAAGTTCATCAGCATCACATGTTTCCCCATAACATTTGTAATAGCCATTGAGTTGGAAATCACATAAATTGAGGTTTTCTCATAAAAAACATTATTATGGTAATTCACATCATACAGGTACTCTTTTTCCAAAATATTATGCACAACATTATAGGGTAATAGTAATGTGATAATCTGATGAACTTTATAAATGTGAAATGCCAATTTTCTAAGAAAAAGAATACTGTGATGGACTGTTCAATTTGGTTTTCTTTATACCAAAGTTATTGGGTCAAGACCACTGGGTTTTCATTGATTTTTTCTTATCCCTGAATAATTATAATAGTATGAATGAACACTATGTCTCTAATCCCTGAAAGTTACTAGTAAAATATTTCCATCTTTAATTTAACCCTTAAAATATGCCAACACTTTGCATCCTATGAACGTCCCGCTTCGTATCCTGGGAAAAATTTCCGCAGTAATTCTTGTAAAGTTTTGTTGATTTTAGCCTCATAGTCTTTGCCTAAGTCTGCTCTACACATTGGACAATTATAAATTTCTGCTTTGAATGACCGTACTATACATGCCTAAAAAAGATAAAATAGGAATAATTTCACATTTAATACAGAATCTGTGTCTATATTCAATTTAACAAAAAAAAAAAAAAAAAAAAAAAAAAAAAAAAACCATTTATTCCATTATGAATAAAACAACAATATTATTTTAAAGATCAAACCATTTCAATGACTTTCAATTTCTTTATAAATATAAAAAGATAAAAGAGATAGTTTTACATCAATTGTCAAAAAAGGCCATGTACAGTGTATGTAATTAATAGAAATATGGTAAATTTTCAGATTATGGTACTGGAGTCGCTCAACTTTCTCTGGAAATCTGTTGTCATCATCATCTTCAGCAGCAGCAATGTGTAATACAAACACTATTTGTTGAATTTTAATATAGCAATTTGTATTGGGGATGTTAGGTTCTTCAGTTTACCAGATAGTGTCACACTAAAGCTTTAATTTCTTGCATCACATTAGTAACTAGCAATAAGTATGCCACTATTCTACTTACTTTACAGATATTATGATTACATTCTGTGGTGACAGGTTTAAATACAAGTTCCTGACAGCAGATGCATGTAAATAATTCTTCCAGTTTCTGTAAAAATTTCTGAAAAAGAAATAATATGATGAAACACAAATACATGTAAATTATCTTCAAACTATTTTTAAATTTATTTATACTTTGTCCCCAATCAGTTTTTCTTTAGTCATCTTTCATAAATTAATTCAAACATATCAATATCTATACCCATGTACATGCATTTGGTTACAAAAAAAAGTAAAGTGTACGTATCAGTGTTCTGTTAAAATACAGTAGAACTTAGATAACTCGAACTTCGATATCTCGAATACCACGGATAACTCGAAGTCATTATTTTGTCCTGACCAGTTTTCTAAATAAACTACATGTATATAAATACAACTTCAATAACTCACTGTTATAATTCGAATACCCCCGATAACTCAAAGTAATGTTAAGGTGCCAAATTAAAAATTGTATGCCAAACCACCTTCTAAAACTCATAATATTTAACAATGAGTGATCAATGGGAACGACCAGTGAAATCACAGAAATTAATCCGCCTTGGGCTATAGGTTTCCGTATAATCCGATTAATGAGAGGAGTAGTAGTACAGATCAAAGGTTCTGCTACTGTATTAATATTAGTATCAATTAAAGGATTAGTACTCTGTGCCATAAGGGGCAATGAAGTGTAACCGTGTACCCTCTTAGTAGAAGCCAAGTTTTTTGCCGCTGGCGATAACAGCAAAATTTCTAGTGATTTATCAAGCTTGATTTTAATGTCAGAGACATGGTACGCACACTAATGTTACAATTTCTATAAAATGCGCCTCTTGTCTTGCATATGTATTATAATCATAATTCTTGTCTTGCATATGTATTATAATCATAATAATTATGATTATTACATACTATGTACATGAATATGTGTATCTGATTCAGTTCTTTGAATGCATTATGATCATGTTTTGGTAATACACATTTTGTAATGTATGCGTTTGTTGTCGCCAGTAGTCCTTATAAAACGTCATTTTTAAATTTATTAAATTGATTATATTTCGTTAATTATTATTTGTGTATTTATGTAATACATATGACACTAGTGTGTAGGTAAACAGTTTAATACCATCCAACATTTCTCACATAAAAATGAAAGTCTACATTGTGACGTCATTCTTTAACTTCGAAAACTCGAACATCCCTATAACTGGAAGTCATCATCGAAGTCCCATGCACTTCGAGTTATCGAAGTTCTACTGTATTTATGGAATTTATGCCTAACACAAGGAAATGGGTTTAGTAATGGTGTTTAATGTCCAAGTCAAGTATATTTCACTTATATCAAGACACTGCCAGCTGTAGACAAAGGCGTAGAAATGTTAACCGGTTGTGTGTTGCACTGATGGCATTATACAGCAGGGTTCTTTATTGTGCCAAGCCAACCCTGACATGAGACCTCATATATTTTAAGTTTTCATCTGAAAGAACTGCAACTTTCATTTCGTAATGCCAAGTGCTTGGCAAAATAACAGTCACTACAAACCAATAGTCAAAAGCTATTATCTGGTCCCTATTATTTTCTTTTGAGAAATGTTAAAACATGATTAACTGAAGCATTCTGAAATCTCAAGGTCCAAACTTGAGTTCACTCTCTTTACCTGTGAGCCTTCTGATGTTAATTCTTTTGCTTCTTCCCACAGTTTACTATTCTGTGTATCTTCTTTAATCAACTTTTCTTTTTCAGCATCTAATTTGAATTTCTGCTTTTTCTGTTTCTTTTCTGGAGTGCCACTCGGGGAGGAATCTGAAGTCGAAAGAAGCGCATGATTTTATACCTGGTATCATGATTAATGATACTCTTCGGCAAGTATGTTTCATGATCATATATTGAGGTTAAGTACACAAACTACTAGATTCATTAACATGGCAAACTTCTAATTACCTACTTCCAACACTTCCAAATGTGTTATTACAAAACTGAAATGGCTAATATTTCCAAATGTGTTATTACAAAACTCAAATGGTTAATATTTTACATCAAGAATGTTCAGAAATCAAGTGTGCTGTGGTCAAACTTGTCTTAAAGTCTTGTTCTTGTATATACATGTCAACAAATATTAGACCATCTCTTCTTTCACTATGTTTTTCAAATCAGTATACCGGTATTTAAATGATACATTGATTTACAAATTCTAATGACTAACCTCCTTCATCACGTTTTCGTTTGCTACCTTTTCCTTTACCTCCAGGAGTACCAGAAGCTGCTGCTTCTTCTTCCTTCTTAGCCTGAGCCTCTAGGTATCCATCTGGGTACTGTAAGAACAAGAAACTCTCATGGTGACTAAAAGTATTAACACATCAGTTTTTAAGTTCCCTTCCAAAGGACCCCATGACTTTTCATTTCTAAATGCAGATTGCTTGGCAAAAGAACTATCACTACCTCGTCTTGGTCAAGTCTTGGTCATGGTAGCAAGCACTCTACCAACTAAGCTATTGTTATAACCTTGACATAAATGGGAATATGAAGTAAAAAGATAAAGTTATACTCATTAACACAATCTCTAAATACTGACCTGCATAGTTAATCCTAATTCTTCAACTCGCTTTTTACCCTGCTTTGACCACGGTGGAGGTATTGGATCATCCCTACGTAACAAATATCTCCACACCAGAAAACCTGATTTACCCTTCTCAGGCCAATATTTAACCACCTGAAACAAAGAATTAAAGTTACCATCCCTACGTAACAAATACATCTCTACCAGAAAACCTGATTTACCCTTCTCGGGCCAATATTAAACAACCTGAATCAAAGCATATACCTTCATGGAACTGGCAATTAGTCTATTGCAATGATGCAATATGACCTGTATCTAAAAATCACAGATTGAGCAATGTTCTTTTTTAATCCATGTGTGTATCAAAGATAATAAATTGATGTCTGTGGAATTTTTATGTTGAATTTTTTTAAAACTAGAACCGTCTCTCGAGAGCCAAATACCCCTGCCCCCCAACATTTAAAATTTTCCTGCGACCTTGACCTTTCCAATATGACTTTGGTTTAAGGTCATGACACACCTTTGGACCATGAAGATTATTCATGTGAAGTTTCATGAGTCCTCCAAAGCACTGATGAGATATGGCCTGAATTGTTGATACAAACATTACTTCTTAGGTAAAAGGATCAGACATTATTCAGAAAAGTCAAAATATTTCTTATTCATATAGATAATCTTCAACTTTTACTGTTGCAATAGACAAAACCTGTGCTTTATAATGATACAAACCTAAAATTTCAGATTTGAAGTTAGTTCTGTATTGTTTATATCACAATACTTATTCATAGAGGTTATAAATAAAATATGAAGAATGTCCCTTCAAGTGAATACCTGCAAGTTATTGTCTCTACTGAATATGTCCCCGATAATGATACTTACTTTGTAGATACCATCATATCTGTTTCCTTCCTCTGGGGCGTATTTGGAATGTTTTCGTCCTTTACAGTTACGGACTACTCTTACTGGTTTTCCATCCTTCCATTTTTCAGCCGTGGCACCTTTCTTGTTATCTATGGTTGCATTACAGTTTTTGGCCAAAGCTCTATTAAATAAGATGAATTGATTCACTGATGTGATACCAGCATTTTATGGAATTATTTATATTGGATAAGTAATAGTAAAATGTTTTATTCTAATGTCAAAAAGCTGCTTTTGCAAGAATTTAAAACTCAAGTTACTATACAAAGCATAAATGGAAACATTGTCATAATATTGTGTCATGCTCTTTTGCAGTCATGGAGTTTTCTTCTTCTCATCATGTATTTTCCATTTTTTCTGCTAGTTGACAGCAACACAACATAAAGCATTGATAGAAATCATGACATTGCCACTGTTCAACATTAAAGGTATATGAATGTAATAGTTACAATTTCTGTAGAAGAGATTTTCCTTTTTTCAGGCAGCGTCAGAAATGAAACAACTAAAACTCTCAGCAAGTAAAATGAAAATCATGTATAAACACATGTTTATGGAAAGAATTGTAATTTTGCAAACACCTGACACAAATCAAATTTTAGAAGGGTGGCCATATCTATTCTTTCTGATCAATTCTATTATATACCTGTTCATTCTTGTTAGCTGCTGGTCACATGACTGTTCTGCAGTACGCTTATTTCCAGATAAATCACGACCACCACTTCCTGTATAGGTGAACTCATCACCCTCATCCTGAAATTAAACAAGTTACACCAAATATCCATGTTTTTTTAAATTTATAAATATGGATGAGCACTGAAGGCACAAAATTGTGAATAATATTGCAAAGATGTGTATCAATATCAACAGCATAAACTTTCTCAAAACTAAGTTGTCCCTTAGACCTGACTTTTTGTCCATTAATCAAAACTTAAGTAAATTTAATGTTTACAATTTGCCCAAACATTTGAAGGCAAAGAATATAATTATTATACGATTTAAAGTCTAGAAGGATTAGGATCTTAGATTAACTGAATTTTTCATAGTGCTACTATAGTACCTCTACTGAGCACACTTACAATGTCATCTTCATAACCACCAGACAGTACAATGGAAAATGATCCACAATCTTCTCTGCCATGTATACCAGCAACATGCGGTCTGTGTACACCTGCCTCGCTCACCTGAAGATTTATAAACCAAATCTCAATATATTATCTCTATACAAGGATTTGTATATGCCTGTGATGGGCATATAAAAACAAAAAATAAATAAGAACACTCAGCGGGAACATATCTAGTTCTTGAAAATTTTAACCAAACCATTTAACATTTCACTGCAATGCTCAAGTCATGGCTATCACGCAAACTCTACAAACTCTTGTTTTTCGGTGTCTGTGTGGTCTAATGTGCTGACCTAGACTAAAGTACCTCTCACGACCTAGATTCAATTACATCTGAGCAGATTCTAATTAAGTTTGTCGTTTTGATTGCCAAAGATCAGTGGTTTTCTGCAGTATCTTCCAACATGTCAGAACAAATTGCTTTAATATAAGTGAAAGAATCTTTACTTAGGCACAAAATACCATTACTCCATGCTCTACTCTATACTTTGTGCAGGTAACATGTTACTGGATCAGCTTTCTTTCCTTTAAATTGTGTAATTTGACAATGACTTAAGTACTGACAATAAAAACTGCATACACTAAGCAAAATTTACTAAAAAAGTATAAACCTCAATGGACAACCAACCTGTACTCTAAATTTCCAAAGTGTGCCAACTTCTACACCTGGAATGGAACCAAAATGATCTGGTGGAACTATGGAGCACACTTTCTGTCTACCTACACAAGCCATACCCTGAAAATAAAGAAACAATCATTAGCAGGAAATAATATGTCATTTCAACTGATGCCAAAAAATTTAAGATTCTTTCCCTATGCAATATCATGACCAGGCAAATTTTAGACAGGAGAGAGTGGTACAAGAAAGTGCCACAAAATGAATGACAATATGTAGAAGATAAATTATACAAATGTGAACGCGAGAAAAACAATTTATGCCATGCCCTGAAAACACAGAAATGATCATTAATATGACACCATGTAGTTTTAATTAATGGGTCATGTGGTGGCACAACCAAAAAGTAAACCTTACATCTGGCTTACATTTGCAACTGCAGAAGCAACAGAAAGATACAAAATTATATCTTACATGTATAACTTGGAATGATTTAGATACTGTAAACCGCTTTATATTGGCGCATACTTATTTTAGCGATTGTTGACTGGTAAACATATTAGCGCAGTTTAATTTTAGCGTAATCAATTCCAGTCTGAACTGTTAAATACCTCTTCATATTACCGTATTTTCTCGCCTAAAACCCACAATTTTGAGCCAAAAAAAATAAATAAAATAAAGTTTGAGAAGGGGATGCCAGGTCAAAAGAAAATAATAAAAATAACTATGTAATTGTGTTTTAATTTGTTTGACTTTTACTGACCCAGGAAGTCACTAGACAGACAGATGTCTGCAGGAAGCTTTCATCATAATTTGGCCCTCTCGTCGATTAGACATTTTACTGAATAAATATTTATTTTTGTTTTTATTCATTTAAATACCAACTGTTCTTTTTAAAATACAAATGTTTCGACACACTGTCGATGTATCCCCGATAACAGCCGCTTAGATCATTATAGAGGTCAATAATTAGGATTTATATTATGTTGCCGACATCACAGAAAAAATAAACAATTTTCGCATAACGGGTTTAATTTGTTGATATAATTGTTAATACTTTAATGTTTGAAGCCAACTACTGGTAAATTAAAATTAATTACCTGAACAGGAGACTTGTCATATTGTACGGATCACATACAATGGCTAGTAAATAACAGCTATGCCAGTGTTTCCTAATTTATCCGTTTGTCGGTGGTCAGTCTACCGGGTCTGGGTAATTAATCCCTAATAACTTATCAGACGCGGGTATATTGATAGAAGCCATACCAGTGTCATTCAGAACTATTATTATTTTAACACTGACTATATAACCATTTAACGTGCGTCCATACCCATTCATAGTCACATCAGCGATGTACAGTGACCTTTTTTGTTGTTGTAATTTTAGCGGCAGTTTTATTTTAGCGCTGACACTCTTATCGCCAATTGCGCTAAAATAAAACTGCCGCTAAAAAAACACGGTTTACAGTAATAAACAAATACTCACCTTACCCCAGTCCCGACTACTTGTACTACTTGCAGATGCCATTTTAGATTTTTTCTTACTTTCTTTCATTTTTTCACCTGCTTTCACAATTTCTGAATCATCATTTTTACAATCTGGACAATACCTGTAATAAAGATTTAAAGGGTTTTTTTTTTGTTTTTTTTTTAACAACTACTTCTGTATTTCAGATATTAGTTCAACTGTTAATATAGGTTGTATCTTGAGCTGAATGAGGGCAAATTTAGTTGCCTCGTTGAAGTGTAGTTTTAACCCCGAAAACATATTTTGAATGAAACCTTAATTTTACAACTAGTTTTACCAAGATAGAATAAATGATGTTTTTCTCACTTGTAACATACATAAGTGCAATAATGTTTTATACTTTTATCTCGTTTGAGAAAACAATGTAGATCAAAAGCTCTCTAGAGCTTACTGTATGTTTTATGTTTTAAAACTCTACTATAAATAAAGATTTATTATTATTATTATTATGTGAAGAGTTACAGAAGCTGTATCATAATCACTATTTCACATTAAAACAGTAAAAAGAAATGTTAATCCTCACCATTCATCCTCCTCGGGAACTTTATCTAGCGGTGGATTTACACACTGTAGATGATAAGCTTGATCACATTCATCACATAAAATCTGTTTTTCTGGATCATTTTTGCCACCACATACACAACAAGCACAGAATTTACATTTTTTACGAGGATTGTCTTTACAGTGATCACAATCTGGTTTATTTTGTCCTAAAAATAAACAATGTACATAATATTGTAACATTCCAAATATCCTAGGAATCTTAAAAAATGTTTTTCAGGGATGAAACCCGATGAATCCTAACTATCTTGAGTTCAGGACCCAGCTAACTTCATTAAAGAATTCTTAATAGTAATAAATAGCTAAAATGTGTAAACGGTTCATTCCCACTTAGCCAACATTTTGAAATTTTGTACCTATAGGTAAGATTTTGAATGTTGGCTAAGTGGGAATTGGTGCTCGTTGTAGGATTAGCAAAGACAATAGGTATTAATTACAGGTGAGGGTAAAGTCTGTTTCAGAAAATCAATAACAAAAGTTCAAAATCTGAATAAATATATTTTTAAAATTAGTTGTGGAATTATTTTACAAAAAGAGTTACAAACTATATCAATAAAATTACTTGTTAGAAATTCATACATATTAAGTTTTTTTTTAAAATTCAAACTTGATTTTGTGTACAAGGAGATGATATAAATTTACTTTTTTTCACCAAAATGTGGCAAAAGAAAGTCTTAAATAATTTTTTATGTTGCATTGTTTTCATGTTTGAGAAAAGTGGATTATCAAATAATTCATCAAACCATATTAGACTTTAATCTCTCTCTCTCTCTCTCTCTCTCTCTCTCTCTCTCTCTCTCTTGTTTGTAAATAATTGTTATGTTGTATTGTATGAGGCATGCGCATTCTTGTATTTTTGTGTATATATTACCTCATGTACCACCTCCTGTGGGCTTGAGTGAATAAAGTGAATTGTGAAATTGTTGTTAAGAAGTTATAAAGCTTTAGTTACATGAATTCAGGTTTTTAGAGAAAAAAAATATTCACAACAAAGCTATAATAATATTTAAGTCAGAATAATAATAACAAGATTATATCATGTTAATCGTTTTGTTGTATTACTTTTTAATCGTTATCATATTGAAACTGGCAAACGTGCATATTTCAATTAATGGGACAAACTATTTTAAAATGTTGCTTTAAAACTGGTAATATTTACATTTAAATGAATTAAAGGTTTAATAAATACATGTATAATATTTTCATCTATGGATATGTTTAAGTTTATTTATTCATTGTGTATGATATTTTGTTCAGTGTTCAGTAAAGAAAGATATTGTTAAAGATTTTTGAAACAAAGCGAAGAAAAATATTACAAATCTTAAAATATAATTGTCTAAATTGACCAAACCTCTACAGACACATATATTTATTAAAAATATTCAGCACCACACAACATTTATTTATTTATTTTAAATATTTATTTATTTATATTTCAAATATTTATTTATTTATTTATTTATTTCAAATATTTATTTTTCATTTATTTCAAATATCTATTTATCTATTTATTTCAAATATCTATTTATCTATTTATTTCAAATATTTATTTATCTATTATTTCAAATATTTATTTATTTATTTGCATTGTTAACATTAACTTTATTAGAAAATATTTAATTTTGAACTAATTCAAGAATGATATTTTTATTTATTTCAAATATTTATTTATTTATTTGCATTGTTAACATTAACTTTATAATAAAATATTTAATTTTGAACTAATTCTAGAATGATATTCTACTTAAATTCAGCACCACAAAACAATTTTGCTGAAAAAGACTATAGCAAAAACTTTCCAGATGAAATCTTAAATGTTTATTTAACCATGTTGGCTGAGTGGGAATGGAAAATTTAAAAATGTTGGCTAAGTGGGAAGACACCGTGTAAACAACCAGGGGCCCCAGACTGAATTTTAGTAGCCATTGGCTACTGGGCCCCTGCTAATCTTCACCCCTGTTTTTTCACAAACATTAGTAATTATTCCTGGAATTGCTGTTGATACTTTTTATTATGTTATAAGTCATTTTTATATGCAATTACTAAAATCTGTCGATTACTTTTGTTAAAAAGCAAGATTGTGATTAATCTAATTTAAAACTTTAAATTGATATAAAATTATGGAAGACAGAATTAAGATGGCATTTTAATAGAACACCATGAGATGTTAAACCTAACATCCCAGTTTTGTTTATTATTATTATTATATTTGCTAATTTCTTACAATTTAATTTTCAACAACATAGGTATAAATAAATAAATAAATAAATAAATAAATAATAAATGAATATTAATAATAATAAAAAAAAAAAACAAACCCAAAAACCATGAGATTCCAGATTCACTGGAAAAACAGTTTTGTGCAAATGTTATGGTAATTTGGTTAAAATTGGCCTAGTAGTTCAGGAGAAGATCTTTTAAAATATGAACTGGTAAAGTTTTTGAGCTTTATCAGGATTACACTCAAAAGCATGACCAGGTCATCTGGAACAACAAATAAACATGCAGTAGCTAGGTTTCCACAACTTTAAAATAATTAGTAGCCAAATTTCCAAATTTGTGAAAATATAGTCCTTTCAAAAGTATTTTTCCACAAATCTGCTAAAATAGGTTACTTTTTGGCGATTTTGGCTACCAGGAATGGAAACAGCAGTAGTAGATCTATGTTAATGTTTTCATCTAATGTAAATGAAATCCATTCTAGTTTAACACATATACCTACGTTTTACAGGAGAAGCAGATGGATCATTAGCTACGTCTTCCATATTCATCTGAGTCCCTGGCTTTTCTATATCAAATACTTCATTTAAAAACAATAATTTACAATCATGTAGTGGCATTAATGATGGCCTGAAATACAAGCAAAAACAATTAAAACATAATAAACAAGCAAATTCAGTGAATTAGGATCCCACGCCAGCAGGTTCTTTTTTGTGATTTGCACTTATGTTCAAAGGGCCATAACTCCTAAGAAAATGAGCAAAACAACTTCGGTTAAAGATATGTGATCTCCTATCCATGCACCAAGTTTCATGAAATAGTGATTTATAGTTTTGGAGAATTAGCGCAGACAAGAATTTCAGACGGATGGAAGTATTTGTTGTTGTCGATCTGTCTGCAAACGTTGTAGCTCATCTACCTAAATAACTTTTTGGAATTTCCTGAAACTTAGTGGGTGGACTTTATCATCACAAGACCTAGTTGTGCATGCCACATTATGACCATTCCCGTCTAGCTGATCTTTTTCAATATAGTAAATTGCAAAATGCATGCAAGTACATTTCAGCTGTGATTGATGACTTTAATCTTGTACACCCAAGTTTTTCTCATTTATATCACATGACTGTGATATGTGAATGTTACAGATATTTTACAACACTGGATGATGAATGAAATTTCAATTTTCAAAAGAAATATACATTACCTGCTTAAAACTTCTTATCCACAGAAAAATATTAAACTTATATTCAACATTTAGCGTTCCACTTGAAAACAGATAAACCTCCATTTTCAATATTCAACCTTACCCTATAAATACAGTGGCTGTTAATTCTTTAATTGTCCTTGTATCACGTTTACTGGTAATTACACAATCATACCAGAAGCCTCTTTGATCAGGGTCATCAACATTGAAATTAGCCATGACCTTTTGACCTTCTTTAATGTCTGATAATTTTAAATTATTTCTAGCTCTTGGTCTAATGTCTTTACACTTCAATTTTTCAGGGTCATCATCATCGTACCTAAAACATAATATATAAGTAAACATTTGCTAATTTATCCCAATGTTTGATTTTCTAAATTCTTTCAGCATTTATATAAATTATAGGCTGATTTAATCTCATGCATTTTAGCAGAAGTTCATACAACTCTTGCATTATCTTAATAGCCTTTTTAGATGTGTGAACCAATGGCAACTTTCAGTACTTTGACTCTTGTCACCATCCCTTTTTGGGACAAGAGATGATAGCTCTTTGTAACCAACAAATATTGTCTTATTGAAGTATAAATATCTTTTTCAGGTAAAAGCGCCTTTTCTGATCTATGAGTGACATTACAGTGAATGAACAGAATGAAAGAAACATAGGGTTATAGGTGCCAATGCCCTAAAAAGTTCTGCGACTCATTTAAAGTTTACAAGAAGATGATAACTTACCCTTCAAATACTATATGATAAGTAAATCCATCATCTTGTAAAGTGTCTTTGTCACATAACACATTTGCGTCATTTATGGCACATTTTTCGTCTTTACTGTCAGATTTTTTCTCTTTAGCGTCACATTTTTCGTCTTTCACGTCACTGTTATCAGTATTAACACCATCTACTTCCATAGAATCTACAGTATTACTGTTTTGATTAATATCCACTGAATTATTGTTTGTTTCTTCAGTTTTCACATTTTATCTACTTTTGTATCCTCATTGCCAGATTCACTGGTTTTTTCTTCTAAGATAGTTTTAGTAATTTTGATAATCTTTGCCTCAAACCATGCACCAACACTGGTATCTCTTGCGTCCACTATATCACCAATCTATAATATAAATATAAGTGTAACACTTCTAGTACTAGAAAATACATATCATCCCCATCTTCATGTTTATGGTTGGTAAGAATTCAAAATTGAAATTGAATTACAATGTATCTGTGAAGCCTATGTTGCAATGAACATTGAGGTTAATGGTTTAAAATATTTAAAATTAATATCCCCCCCCCCCCCCCCCCCCCCATTCCCGGGTAATTTTTTCAAATTAAGACTGTTCTTTATCAATGGGCAAATATAGGCATGTCATGATATAAGTATCACAATATATTGACTATATAAGGCATACAAATGTATGGAATACAAACTTACATTTTTTAAATCCAACTTACAGTAAATATGCATGCATTTACACATGTAGGATAACCAAGTCACTCCCGCTATACATGCTATGCAGACAGAAGATTGATATCCAATAAATACAACTTTTGACTACCGGTATATAAATATGTGGTTGCCCTTTTCAAGATTGAAATTTTGAGCTGTTTGTAGAACCACACAATATTTCAGGCAATTAAAACGCATTACATATAGCAGTCATATACAAACCTTATAAGTGCTTTCAGAATCATCTACTGGTACATCTTCACTCTCTTTGCTTGTGGATGGCTCAGTATCTTTCTTTTTTGGCTGAAAATATAATTAATCTGGTTGTGAATAAATCAACAGCAATTTATATAAATCTTTATTGATATACTCTCTATGCATGTACAACTTTTCTTTGAAAACTCATTTGCATTGATCACATATGAAGTATGTTTTTGTGGTTGGTTGGATCCAGATTGTATAGTACTGTACAAGTTATTTTTTCTTCATGATTTGAATTTTTTTGTGTGATCCTGAGTAACCCTTAAAACCATTGTATGACACACAATAAGTCATGGGCATATCAAGTAAACAAGAGGCCCATGGGCCTGATACGCTCACCTGATAACTAATGGCTAGCTGATAGATTTAAAGAAAACATAAATACTAAACCCAAATGACTTTTTTCTTTACATCATGATAACCATTGTATCAATACTACAACATTCTAGTATACATGCCTATACAAAAAAGTTAATAGTTTTCAAGATAATTAACCATTTCAGTATTGTTTCACATCTGTGACCTTGACCTTTGAACCCTGATGACCTTTTTCTATACATCAAAATGATCGTTGTATCGATGCCAACAACATTCTCATATACATGCCTATACAAAAAGTTTATAGTTTTTGAGATAATAAAACATTTCGGTATTGTTTCGCATATGTGAACTTGACCTTTGAACCATAATCTTTTTCTATACATCAAAATGATTGTTGTATCAATACCTACAACATTCTTATATACAAGCCTATACAAAAAGTTTATAGTTTTCGAGATAATTAAACATTTCGGTATTGTTTTATATATGTGACCGTGACCTTTGAACCATGACCTTTTTCTATACATCAAAATGATCATTGTATCAATACCTACAACATTCTAATATACAAGCCTATACAAAACGTTTATAGTTTTCGAGATAATTAACCATTTCGGTATTGTTTCACATCTGTGACCTTGACCTTTGAACCCATGACCTTTTTCTATACATCAAAATTATCGTTGTATCGATACCTACAACATTCTAATATACATGCCTATACAAAAACTTTATAGTTTTCGAGATAATTAAACATTTCGGTATTGTTTCCCATCTGTGACCTTGACCTTTAAACCAATAACCTTTTTCTATACATCAAAATGATTGTTGTATCAATACCTACAACATTCTAATATACATGCCCATAAAAAAAGTTTATAGTTTTCGAGATAATTAACCATTTCGGTATTGTTTTGCATCTGTGACCTTGACCTTTGAACCCATGACGTTTTTCTATACATCAAAATGATCGTTGTATCAATACCTACAACATTCTAATATACAAGCCTATACAAAAAGTTTATAGTTTTCGAGATAAATAACCATTTCGGTATTGTTTTATATATGTGACCTTGACCTTTGAACCCATGACCTTTTTCTATACATCAAAATGATCGTTGTATCAATACCTACAACATTCTAATATATATGCCTATACAAAAAGTTTATAGTTTTCGAGATAAATAACCATTTCGGTATTGTTTCCCATCTGTGACCTTGACCTTTGAACCCATGACCTTTTTCTATACATCAAAATGATTGTTGTATCAATACCTACAACATTCTAATATACATGCCTATACAAAAAGTTTATAGATTTCGAGATAATTAAACATTTCGGTATTGTTTCACATCTGTGACCTTGACCTTTGAACCCATGACCTTTTTCTATACATCAAAATGATCGTTGCATCAATACCTACAACATTCTAATATACAAGCCTATACAAAAAGTTTAGTTTTCGAGATAATTAACCATTTCGGTATTGTTTCACATCTGTGACCTTGACCTTTGAACCCATGACCTTTTTCTATACAGCAAAATGATCGTTGTATCAATACCTACAACATTCTTATATATATGCCTATACAAAATGTTTATAGTTTTCGAGATAATTAACCATTTCGGTATTGTTTCACATCTGTGACCTTGACCTTTGAACCCATGACCTTTTTCTATACATCAAAATGATTGTTGTATCGATACCTACAACACTCTAATATACATGCCTATACAAAAAGTTTATAGTTTTTGAGATTATAATTATAATCAGAGGTAAAAAAAATTAGGTCACGACCTTCACAATTGACCTTGACCTCATTTTGAAGATACTAACAGGAAGATGTCAAAACTGAAAACCCCATGTCATTATCTGGTCAAATAGTCAAGTTATAACAATTTGAAGCTACGTTACGATTTTTTCAAAATTAAACGCAAAAACGCGTAACCTATTTTTTATCCGAATTTCACAAAATGAACAAACTATAGGCTTAAGACCCTAGAGAAGCCAAATATCACATCAGATTTTTTCTCCAATCAGTACTTTCGGAGAAGAAGATTTTTTAAGATTTTGCACCCCTAGGTCACCTTGACCTAGTTATGGTAGCCATAGCAACGCCACGAACAAATCTGAATTGCACCGGCCCATATATACTTCTGACAAAGTTTCATTAAAAACTGTCCAGTAGTTTCAGAGGAGAAGTCGAAAATAGGTGTTAACGACGCACGCACACACGCACGCACGCACATACACATGCTGCGCTATGCCATAAGCTCACATGACCTTCGGTCAGGTGAGCTAAAAATGGGTCAAAGACTCAATGGGCCAGGTTGCCATTAAGTCAGGTGCATATCTTTGATAATCTTTTGATATATACAGTACAAAGTAACTAAGTTTCAAAGTCTGGAAAAATGGGGGAAAAAATCCTGAAATATTTCCATAAAGTCAGGTGCACACCTTCATATATATAGAAACATTCTGTGAAGTTTCAAGGTTTTTGGTTGAAAACTGTAGGAGGAGTTGAGTTCACAAAGTAGGTACCCCTGTTCAAAACTTACTAAAAAGTGACCAAGTTTCAAAGTCTGGAAAAATGGAAAAAAAAATCTTGAAATATTTCCATAAAGTCAGGTGCACATCTTCAATATATATAGTAACATTCTGTAAAGTTTCAAGGTTTTTGGTTGAAAACTGTAGGAGGAGTTGAGTTCACAAAGTAGGTACCCCCATTCAAAAACTTACTAAAAAGTGACTAAGTTTCAAAGTCTGGAAAAATGGAAAAAAAATCTTGAAATATTTCCATAAAGTCAGGTGCACATCTTCAATATATATAGAAACATTCTGTGAAGTTTCAAGGTTTTTGGTTGATAACTGTAGGAGGAGTTGAGTTCATAAAGTAGGTACCCTCGTTCAAAAACTTGCTAAATAGTGACTAAGTTTCAGTCTGGAAAAATGGGGAAAAAATCTTGAAATATTTCAATAAAGTCAGGTGTACATCTTCAATATATATAAAAACATTCTGTGAAGTTTCAAGGTTTTTGGTTGAAAACTGTAGATGGAGTTGAGTTCACAAAGTAGGTACCCTATTTTCCCCGCCTGCCCGACATTCACCATACTATAAACCAGATTTGCACTCCATGCAACCCGGCCAAAAGTGGATCAAATACTGCCTACTTACAGGTTCATTTTCTTTGTCCGAGTGCACACTTTCTTCTCCACTGCTATTGTAACCATTGGCAACTGGCTTAGGTTCTTTCTTTGGACTGGCTACCTTCTGCCTGACCATAATCTGTACCAGGTCATTAAGTCCAACACTGTAGTCAAACAAGTGTGGCCATCTTCCAGCTGAAATATCAGATTTATTTTTATTAGCACAGTGTATTCTGAGTAGGTATACGTAATAGGTATAACATGGAAATTGCAGAATATCAATCCATGTATGTTTTAATTCTCAAATTTTGACCTTCATGTGTGGGAAGTGGTGGGTTCGAACATCAATGGTGTCTGACCAAGACTTGAAAATATTAGTTACTATTCTTTGGCAAAGGACTTGATATTCAGAAATGGTCCTTCCTTCAGGAATTTTTCAATACAATTGATAAGCTACATTTCTACTTCCATTTTGCCAACATGTTTAAACAAAATACAAGACATTTGTTTTTCTGTTTAAAAGACCAATTTCTTAAAATAAAATAAAATAAAATAAAAATTGTTAAAAGTATGTAACATTGTCAGATATTACTAGTTATATTATAGAAAGTGTTTACAGGTACATATGGCAAATAAATGAGTCAAGATGAAAACAACTAAATTCCATATCAGCTGATGGTAAAGAACAAGAGGCCCAATAGGGCATGTATGCTCAACTGGCAACTAATTTACATTTTTGATAAATAACATGCAAATCTTGTGAAAAGGCATTCCCCCTCTTTTTTACAATTGCAACTGGAACCAAAGTGGTTGGTAAACAAATCTGCATTGGTCTTTCATGTTTTTGCTATTATAGGAACAGAAACCACCTTGGATTTTGGCTGATATGCCAGACACAACTTTTGGATTACTGTTACTAAAGGACTTTTCATGCTATATTAGGTTAGAATTGACCTATACAAAAAGTTTATAGTTTTCAAGATAATGAACCGTTTCAGTATTATTTCGCGTCTGTGACCTTGACCTTTGAACCTACGTCCTTAATCTATACATCAAAATGACTGTTGCATCAATACCAACAATATTCCAATATACATTCCTATACAAAAAGTTTATATTTTTTGAGATAATGAACCATTTGGGTATCTTATGCTTCTGTGACCTTGACCTTTGGACCCATGAGCTTTTTCTATACATCAAAATGATCATTGTATCAATACCTACAACATTCTCATATACATGCTTATACAAAAAGTTTATAGTTTTCAAGATAACCATTTTGGTATTGTTTTGCTCTGTGACCTTGACCTTTGAACACGTGACCTTAATCTTATAGCAAAATGATCATTTTACATCAATACCAACAACATTCTAATATACATGCCTATACAAAAAGTTTATAGTTTTCCAGATAATAAATAAAATCAGAAAAGTAAAAAATTAGGTCATGACCTTCAATTGACCTTGACCCCATTTTGAAGGTAATTACAAGAATATGTCAAAACTGAAAACCCCATGTCATTATCTGATCTAATAGTCAAGTTATAACAATTTAAAGCTATTTTACGATTTTTGCTAAATTAAACGCTAAAACGCATTTTTTGTCAGAATTCCACAAAATGTACAAACTTAGAGGTTAAGACCATCTAGAAGCCAAATATCAAATCAGATTTTGCTCCAATAACTGGTTCTGGAGAAGAAGATTTTTTTTTAGGTTTTTTCTATTTTTAGTAATGGCAGCCATCTTGGATATCTAATCGCCATGATTTGTACAATCTACAGTCACACTAGCAAAGGACCTTGCACAGCAAATCAGGTTTCAAAAGGCCTGGTAGTTTTAGAGTTTTTGCTGTTAACGACGCACACATGCAAGCACGCATCATGCCAATAGCTCATGGCTAAAGCCAGTTGAGCTAAAAATGTGGCCCAAGATGAAATTTACATTCTAATGAACATTCTTGGGAACGGAAAACTGTTTATCCTACATTTAAAGCTTTTGACTCACTATTTTTAAAATGTAATTTTTTTCACATTCATCACAGCATAAATTGTTGACATTATTTTTTTTCTGCGCAAGTAAAGAAAGAACGACCAATAATAAAAGTCAATTGTAGAAACACTTTATCATGCAAACGAGGCAATACGCATGGCCCATACACAACACCCAATGGGAGTTAATATCATACAAACGAGGCACTACACAAATATCCCAAAGTCCTAAGAGGAGCTTATACAACATAATACATATATACATGTATATTATTGGGCGCTTATAGAAGTGTCTCCCAACTGATGTAAAAAAAAAAGTCCGATTTCCTCTTAAAATCCTATTATTTTGTCAAATGTCTCAGATTTCTGTTTAGTTCACTGTAAATGTTTGTAGGAATAACCGAAAACTTAGTTAAAAGAGACTGGGTTGTTAAGCCTATTTTTTTATGAAATAAACATTTTTTAAACAGGAACAGCGACTTTTAAAGGATCAGTCTATTCATATCTTTTGAAGGGGATTCCCTAGCATAGATTTTTTTTTTAAATTTGAAGTGACCAACCTTATCATTTAATATACATAATAATAGGGGTGTCAGGATATACCACTATACCAGTATATTGCAATTTTAATAAAAATTGTAATGTATCACAATACGATCGCTCTGTACCGGTATTATATAGCAATATATGCATTGCATAGAAATTAAACGATAAATCCTGAGGTGTTAGCGTGCACTTAATATCAATATTTGCACGCAAACTTTGTTCCAGTCTGAGGTTTCCCGAATCAGTTTTTCATATTGCATGCTTTGTCACATGACGCTGTCGTTTATGACGTCATACGATTGTTGTTACATGGCTTAAGATGTCATCCTTGTGTTGTTGTCCTATTGAACTAGTTCTTATATTCATATACAAGAACTAGTGCAATAATATGGATTGTAAGACAAAATGGTATTTTTAGATAAAATAATAGAGGGAAGTAAACAAAATTTAATTTGCTATATATATAGTAAAAGGGTTATTGAACTGATATTGTGAAATATCAAGCAAGCTCGTGCAAATGTCGAATCAACTTAGGACAATATTTCACAATATCAGGTCAATAACCCTATAATATTTTCACAGCTTTTGACAATCAGTTGTTATATCCTTATTTTCTTCTAAGTAAACACATGGCAGAGCAACAGTAATCACCAATAAAAAAATTGTTCATAACAAAATATAGAAACAGTCAAAAGATAATTAATTAAAGGCAATATATATTGTGGTATGCATCGCAATACTCTTCATATATTGTAATATATCGTGGAACACTATCGCCACATCCCACATAATACTCTATAATCTGATGGCAAATTATACAGCGAGTCTTTTTAATATTAGGGTAATTGTAACGAATAAAGCGCGAGTTCGCATGACTATACACCTATGGTGATATGCTACCAATGCCTTTTTGTTATTCAAAACCGTCCATGTTTACTAACACTCTGCCATAAGATATCATTTTATAAAATGATTTTAAACTCCCATGACCTTTGGATAATACTACTTGCGAGTCGCATTTTGTCTACTACGAAAACAAAGAAAACATTGATTTTCATTAATAGGGGATCAAAATACAACATTTTGAAATTGCAAACTTATTGACTTTGTTTATGTTAGATAATAAAAAAATCTTGCTGCAATGAAACTTTACCTGGCTATCTATCTACCATCCTGGCCTTTGTCCAAGTGAACTAAGATGTGTAACCATTTGCAAAAATATCTCGAATATTTTCTTTCAGATCAATCTATAACTTTAAGATCAAGAATGCAAACTAGCATCTGCTCTTAAAAATTTATTTATATGATCGTAGATCTGAAATTACAATTTTTCAACAATGACAACATGTATATTTTCATCGTGGCGTCTTACCTGTTTCCCTCTGTAGAAAAGTCTTTGACAATCTGGGGGTGCATTGAAAGTGTCAATTAATCGAGATCGGAGATCTTCTATTTTAGTTAATTTTGACAAATTGTCAACTTGCATCGTAGTCTTTCCATCGAAACTTCTAACCTGGATCCACATTATTTTGATCAGAAAATTTTCCAACCGGCTTCTACACTGAAAACAAGGAAATGCCGAAAGTTCAGCTAGAACTTGGCGGGAAAACGAACCCACGTGCGAGTCATTCCATTCAGAACATTTCTTGTGTAATTTTTTCACTTATAACACCTGAAAAGCCCCCGAGAAGTTCCGAAAACACGGAAGTATGGATAAAAGAAAACATCCTTGAACTTTGACCATTTGATCCCCCAGTAACTGTGTGCACCTGTAAAAATGGCTATAGAAATATTATCATTGAAAAATGCTGTATTTTTCATTTTGCCAGTGGTGTTATCGCTTCTGTCGTGGGCTAAATATAGAGGATTGGAGTACATAATCAAAAATTACAGATGGGTTTTTGTTTGTTTGTTTTTACTGCCTTTGTCTGTTGTTTATGATGTGGTTATGTATGTTAGAAACTGGATTGTGTTTAAGTTGAATTCAGCTCCAAAACAGCATGACAACAAAGTTAAAAAGGTTCAGGCACAGGTATATAAGTTAAATAAATAGATACAATACATTTTTAAATATAAAATGTGATTGTTTATAAATGCACTGATCAATGATGCAACAGGTACAAATACAATGCACTTTTATTCCATCATCCATATAAAGCACTTTTCTACACTTAAAATTGTATGTGCATAATTCCTGTGTGAATTTGTAAAATTTTACATAATTTAAATCCCAAATTATTTAATTGCGTAGAATTTGGTTATTTTCTGTCTGGAAATTTGCATGGTTTCCCTGATGTTAAAAATGAATACTCGTTGTGTTTGGTAATTTAGTTGATGGAGCAGATGCGGTGCTGTAACCCAGTATTTCTTGAATGTGGCCAATCAACATGTTGATGTAGGGTTGGCACTCCGAGCAAAAGACATATAGCTGTTTGAGTAGTTAATCGACAACTATATACCTCATCTTCAATATAAGTTGTAACACTTGTCTATAATTGAACATTAGGATTTTATAAAAATCAGTTTATGTACACATGACAGACTAAAATATTCAGTTGATTTCATTGCTGTCATAGTTAACTTTATGTTGCATATTTTACATATATTAAAAACGAATTAATTTTTCTATTTTTAAGGTAAAAGACTGGATCAAGGATGGTCGTCAAACTAAGATGTGTACAGCCAGACCAGGATGGATGACGGTCAGCTTTAGAAGGGGATTATATAAACACAAAATGAGGAATATCAATGTAAATCTGATAGATATACTGGATATTGATACTAATAAACAAACTGTTAAAGTAGAACCACTAGCCACAATGGGTCAAGTTACTGCCTTCCTTAATCCACTGGGGTGGACATTACCAGTTGTACCAGAGCTGGATGATCTGACTGTTGGTAAGTACTGGTAGATGCACCGGCCTCGATGGGTCAAGTTACTGCCTTCCTTAATCCACTGGGGTGGACACTGCCAGTTGTACCAGAGCTGGATGATCTGACTGTTGGTAAGTACTGGTAGATGCACCGGCCTCGATGGGTCAAGTTACTGCCTTCCTTAATCCACTGGGGTGGACACTGCCAGTTGTACCAGAGCTGGATGATCTGACTGTTGGTAAGTACTGGTAGATGCACCAGCCTCCATGGGTCAAGTTACTGCCTTCCTTAATCCACTGGGGTGGACACTGCCAGTTGTACCAGAGCTGGATGATCTGATGGTTGGTAGGTACTGGTAGATGCACCGGCCTCCATGGGTCAAGTAACTGCCTTCCTTAATCCTCTGGGGTGGACAGTTGTACCAGAGCTGGATGACCAGAGTGTTGGTAAGTAGAACCACTGGCCACAAGTGGTCAAGTTACTGATGCTTGGTTATTTCCAAATTGAAAATCTGCTAATGCATGCATGCTAGTTATCCCAGCATACAATCAAGGTTTGAAAAGATGTAACCATATAAAATATAAAAAAACTCTGTTTAATCCATGAGAAATGTAATTATAGTTAATTTTTGTACATGTATACCAAATGTTTTATTTTTATTATCACTTGTAGGGGGTTTGATAATGGGAGTTGGAATAGAGACATCTTCTCATAAGCATGGTTTATTTCAACACTGCTGTGTGGCATATGAATTAGTTTTAGCTGATGGTAGTATTGTTACGTGTTCAGAGGTTAGTTATTATATATAGTGTATGTAAAACCAGTTTTAATCTTAGACTTCCATTTGTTAAGTACAGAATTGTTTTTCATACCCAATGTAAGCGTTGGAGTAAGTAATGAATGGTTAAATGTTTTGATTGACTAAATACTGCTAAATCATTGATCTTCATGTTTTCCAATTTTCATTCTAATAAAAATAGCATTTTGGGGGACAACGATATCATGTTTTGTTGTTACCTATTAAAGTAAGTGAATATATATAGAGGATCTTAGACGAGTGGGGGTTTAATATTAAATTTATTAAACGAGTTTAATAATTAAATATGCCACGAGCCTTGCGAGTGGCATATTTAATTATTGAACGTTTAATAAATTTAATATTAAACCCCCACTCGTCTAAGATCCTCTATATATTATTCACTTACTTTAATAGGTAACACAAAACATGATATCGTTGTCCCCCAAAATGCTATTTTTATTAGAATGAAAATTGGAAAACATGAAGATCAATGATTTAGCAGTATTTAGTCAATCAAAACATTTAACCATTCATTACTTACTCCAACGCTTACATCTTGGGTATGAAAAAACAATTCTGTACTTAACAAATGGAAGTCTAAGATTAAAACTGGTTTTACATACACTATATATAATAACTAACCTCTGAACACGTAACAATACTACCATCAGCTAAAACTAATTCATATGCCACACAGCAGTGTTGAAATAAACCATGCTTATGAGAAGATGTCTCTATTCCAACTCCCATTATCAAACCCCCTACAAGTGATAATAAAAATAAAACATTTGGTATACATGTACAAAAATTAACTATAATTACATTTCTCATGGATTAAACAGAGTTTTTTTATATTTTATATGGTTACATCTTTTCAACCTTGATTGTATGCTGGATAACTAGCATGCATGCATTAGCAGATTTTCAATTTGGAAATAACCAAGCATCAGTAACTTGACCACTTGTGGCCAGTGGTTCTACTTACCAACACTCTGGTCATCCAGCTCTGGTACAACTGTCCACCCCAGATTAAGGAAGGCAGTTACTTGACCCATGGAGGCCGGTGCATCTACCAGTACTACCAACCATCAGATCATCCAGCTCTGGTACAACTGGCAGTGTCCACCCCAGTGGATTAAGGAAGGCAGTAACTTGACCCATGAGGCTGGTGCATCTACCAGTACTTACCAACAGTCAGATCATCCAGCTCTGGTACAACTGGCAGTGTCCACCCCAGTGGATTAAGGAAGGCAGTAACTTGACCCATCGAGGCCGGTGCATCTACCAGTACTTACCAACAGTCAGATCATCCAGCTCTGGTACAACTGGCAGTGTCCCACCCAGTGGATTAAGGAAGGCAGTAACTTGACCCATCGAGGACGGTGCATCTACCAGTACTTACCAACAGTCAGATCATCCAGCTCTGGTACAACTGGCAGTGTCCACCCCAGTGGATTAAGGAAGGCAGTAACTTGACCCATTGTGGCTAGTGGTTCTACTTTAACAGTTTGTTTATTAGTATCAATATCCAGTATATCTATCAGATTTACATTGATATTCCTCATTTTGTGTTTATATAATCCCTTCTAAAGCTGACCGTCATCCATCCTGGTCTGGCTGTACACATCTTAGTTTGACGACCATCCTTGATCCAGTCTTTTACCTTAAAAATAGAAAAATTAATTTGTTTTTAATATATGTAAAATATGCAACATAAAGTTAACTATGACAGCAATGAAATCAACTGAATATTTTAGTCTGCATGTGTACATAAACTGATTTTTATAAAATCCTAATGTTCAATTATAGACAAGTGTTACAACTTTTATATGAAGATGAGGTACATAGTTGTCAATTAACTACTCAAACAGCTATATGTCTTTTGCTCGGAGTGCCAACCCTACATCAACATGTTGATTGGCCACATTCAAGAAACTGGGTTACAGCACTGCATCTGCTCCATCAACTAAATTACCAAACACAAGAAGTATTCATTTTAGCATCAGGGAAACCTTGCAAATTTCCAGACAGAAAATAACCAAATTCTACGCAATTAAATAATTTGGGATTTAAATTATGTAAAATTTTACAAATTCACACAGGAATTATGCACATACAATTTTAAGTGTAGAAAAGTGCTTTATATGGATGATGGAATAAAAGTGCATTGTATTTGTACCTGTTGCATCATTGATCAGTGCATTTATAAACAATCACATTTTATATTTAAAAATGTATTGTATCTATTTATTTAACTTATATACCTGTGCCTGAACCTTTTTAACTTTGTTGTCATGCTGTTTTGGAGCTGAATTCAACTTAAACACAATCCAGTTTCTAACATACATAACCACATCATAAACAACAGACAAAGGCAGTAAAAACAAACAAACAAAAACCCATCTGTAATTTTTGATTATGTACTCCAATCCTCTATATTTAGCCCACGACAGAAGCGATAACACCACTGGCAAAATGAAAAATACAGCATTTTTCAATGATAATATTTCTATAGCCATTTTTACAGGTGCACACAGTTACTGGGGATCAAATGGTCAAAGTTCAAGGATGTTTTCTTTTATCCATACTTCCGTGTTTTCGGAACTTCTCGGGGGCTTTTCAGGTGTTATAAGTGAAAAAATTACACAAGAAATGTTCTGAATGGAATGACTCGCACGTGGGTTCGTTTTCCCGCCAAGTTCTAGCTGAACTTTCGGCATTTCCTTGTTTTCAGTGTAGAAGCCGGTTGGAAAATTTTCTGATCAAAATAATGTGGATCCAGGTTAGAAGTTTCGATGGAAAGACTACGATGCAAGTTGACAATTTGTCAAAATTAACTAAAATAGAAGATCTCCGATCTCGATTAATTGACACTTTCAATGCACCCCCAGATTGTCAAAGACTTTTCTACAGAGGGAAACAGGTAAGACGCCACGATGAAAATATACATGTTGTCATTGTTGAAAAATTGTAATTTCAGATCTACGATCATATAAATAAATTTTTAAGAGCAGATGCTAGTTTGCATTCTTGATCTTAAAGTTATAGATTGATCTGAAAGAAAATATTCGAGATATTTTTGCAAATGGTTACACATCTTAGTTCACTTGGACAAAGGCCAGGATGGTAGATAGATAGCCAGGTAAAGTTTCATTGCAGCAAGATTTTTTTATTATCTAACATAAACAAAGTCAATAAGTTTGCAATTTCAAAATGTTGTATTTTGATCCCCTATTAATGAAAATCAATGTTTTCTTTGTTTTCGTAGTAGACAAAATGCGACTCGCAAGTAGTATTATCCAAAGGTCATGGGAGTTTAAATCATTTTATAAAATGATATCTTATGGCAGAGTGTTAATAAACATGGACGGTTTTGAATAACAAAAAGGCATTGGTAGCATATCACCATAGGTGTATAGTCATGCGAACTCGCGCTTTATTCGTTACAATTACCCTAATATTAAAAAGACTCGCTGTATAATTTGCCATCAGATTATAGAGTATTATGTTGGGATGTGGCGATAGTGTTCCACGATATATTACAATATATGAAGAGTATTGCGATGCATACCACAATATATATTGCCTTTAATTAATTATCTTTTGACTGTTTCTATATTTTGTTATGAACAATTTTTTGGTGATTACTGTTGCTCTGCCATGTGTTTACTTAGAAGAAAATAAGGATATAACAACTGATTGTCAAAAGCTGTGAAAATATTATAGGGTTATTGACCTGATATTGTGAAATATTGTCCTAAGTTGATTCGACATTTGCACGAGCTTGCTTGATATTTCACAATATCAGTTCAATAACCCTTTTACTATATATATAGCAAATTAAATTTTGTTTACTTCCCTCTATTATTTTATCTAAAAATACCATTTTGTCTTACAATCCATATTATTGCACTAGTTCTTGTATATGAATATAAGAACTAGTTCAATAGGACAACAACACAAGGATGACATCTTAAGCCATGTAACAACAATCGTATGTCGTCATAAACGACAGCGTCATGTGACAAAGCATGCAATATGAAAAACTGATTCGGGAAACCTCGACTGGAACAAAGTTTGCGTGCAAATATTGATATTAAGTGCACGCTTACACCTCAGGATTTATCGTTTAATTTCTATGCAATGCATATATTGCTATATAATACCGGTACAGAGGAATCGTATACTGATACATTACAATTTTTATTAAAATTGCAATATACTGGTATAGTATCCTGACACCCTTTATTATGTATATTAAATGATAAGGTTGGTCACTTCAAATTTAAAAAAAAAATCTATGCTAGGGAATCCCCTTAAATATGAATAGACTGATCCTTTAAAAGTCGCTGTTCCTGTTTAAAAAATGTTTATTTTTCATAAAAAAAATAGGCTTAACAACCCAGTCTCTTTTAACTAAGTTTTCGGTTATTCCTACAAACATTTACAGTGAACTAAACAGAAATCTGAGACATTTGACAAAATAATAGGATTTTAAGAGGAAATCAGACTTTTTTTTTTACATCAGTTGGGAGACACTTCTATAAGCACCCAATAATATACATGTATATATGTATTATGTTGTATAAGCTCCTCTTAGGACTTTGGGATATTTGTGTAGTGCCTCGTTTGTATGATATTAACTCCCATTGGGTGTTGTGTATGGGCCATGCGTATTGCCTCGTTTGCATGATAAAGTGTTTCTACAATTGACTTTTATTATTGGTCGTTCTTTCTTTACTTGCGCAGAAAAAATAATGTCAACAATTTATGCTGTGATGAATGTGAAAAAAATTACATTTTAAAAATAGTGAGTCAAAAGCTTTAAATGTAGGATAAACAGTTTTCCGTTCCCAAGAATGTTCATTAGAATGTAAATTTCATCTTGGGCCACATTTTTAGCTCAACTGGCTTTAGCCATATGAGCTATTGGCATGATGCATGCTTGCATGCGTGCGTCGGTTAACAGCAAAAACTCTAAAACTACCAGGCCTTTTGAAACCTGATTTGCTGTGCAAGGTCCTTTGCTAGTGTGACTGTAGATTGTACAAATCATGGCGATTAGATATCCAAGATGGCTGCCATTACTAAAAATAGAAAAAACCTAAAAAAAAATCTTCTTCTCCAGAACCAGTTATTGGAAGCAAAATCTGATTTGATATTTGGCTTCTAGATGGTCTTAACCTCTAAGTTTGTACATTTTGTGGAATTCTGACAAAAAATGCGTTTTAGCGTTTAATTTAGCAAAAATCGTAAAATAGCTTTAAATTGTTATAACTTGACTATTAGATCAGATAATGACATGGGGTTTTCAGTTTTGACATATTCTTGTAATTACCTTCAAAATGGGGTCAAGGTCAATTGAAGGTCATGACCTAATTTTTTACTTTTCTGATTTTATTTATTATCTGGAAAACTATAAACTTTTTGTATAGGCATGTATATTAGAATGTTGTTGGTATTGATGTAAAATGATCATTTTGCTATAAGATTAAGGTCACATGTTCAAAGGTCAAGGTCACAGAGCAAAACAATACCAAAATGGTTATCTTGAAAACTATAAACTTTTTGTATAAGCATGTATATGAGAATGTTGTAGGTATTGATACAATGATCATTTTGATGTATAGAAAAAGCTCATGGGTCCAAAGGTCAAGGTCACAGAAGCATAAGATACCCAAATGGTTCATTATCTCAAAAAATATAAACTTTTTGTATAGGAATGTATATTGGAATATTGTTGGTATTGATGCAACAGTCATTTTGATGTATAGATTAAGGACGTAGGTTCAAAGGTCAAGGTCACAGACGCGAAATAATACTGAAACGGTTCATTATCTTGAAAACTATAAACTTTTTGTATAGGTCAATTCTAACCTAATATAGCATGAAAAGTCCTTTAGTAACAGTAATCCAAAAGTTGTGTCTGGCATATCAGCCAAAATCCAAGGTGGTTTCTGTTCCTATACATACAAAAAATGAAAGACCAATGCAGATTTGTTTACCAACCACTTTGGTTCCAGTTGCAATTGTAAAAAAGAGGGGGAATGCCTTTTCACAAGATTTGCATGTTATTTATCAAAAATGTAAATTAGTTGCCAGTTGAGCATCACATGCCCTATTGGGCCTCTTGTTCTTTACCATCAGCTGATATGGAATTTAGTTGTTTTCATCTTGACTCATTTATTTGCCATATGTACCTGTAAACACTTTCTATAATATAACTAGTAATATCTGACAATGTTACATACTTTTAACAATTTTTATTTTATTTTATTTTATTTTAAGAAATTGGTCTTTTAAACAGAAAAACAAATGTCTTGTATTTTGTTTAAACATGTTGGCAAAATGGAAGTAGAAATGTAGCTTATCAATTGTATTGAAAAATTCCTGAAGGAAGGACCAATTTCTGAATATCAAGTCCTTTGCCAAAGAATAGTAACTAATATTTTCAAGTCTTGGTCAGACACCATTGATGTTCGAACCCACCACTTCCCACACATGAAGGTCAAAATTTGAGAATTAAAACATACATGGATTGATATTCTGCAATTTCCATGTTATACCTATTACGTATACCTACTCAGAATACACTGTGCTAATAAAAATAAATCTGATATTTCAGCTGGAAGATGGCCACACTTTTTTGACTACAGTGTTGGACTTAATGACCTGGTACAGATTATGGTCAGGCAGAAGGTAGCCAGTCCAAAGAAAGAACCTAAGCCAGTTGCCAATGGTTACAATAGCAGTGGAGAAGAAAGTGTCCACTCGGACAAAGAAAATGAACCTGTAAGTAGGCAGTATTTGATCCACTTTTGGCCGGGTTGCATGGAGTGCAAATCCGGTTTATAGTATGGTGAATGTCGGGCAGGCGGGGAAAATAGGGTACCTACTTTGTGAACTCAACTCCATCTACAGTTTTCAACCAAAAACCTTGAAACTTCACAGAATGTTTTATATATATTGAAGATGTACACCTGACTTTATTGAAATATTTCAAGATTTTTTCCCCATTTTTCCAGACTGAAACTTAGTCACTATTTAGCAAGTTTTTGAACGAGGGTACCTACTTTATGAACTCAACTCCTCCTACAGTTATCAACCAAAAACCTTGAAACTTTACAGAATGTTACTATATATATTGAAGATGTGCACCTGACTTTATGGAAATATTTCAAGATTTTTTTTTCCATTTTTCCAGACTTTGAAACTTAGTCACTTTTTAGTAAGTTTTTGAATGGGGTACCTACTTTGTGAACTCAACTCCTCCTACAGTTTTCAACCAAAACCTTGAAACTTCACAGAATGTTACTATATATATTGAAGGTGTGCACCTGACTTTATGGAAATATTTCAAGATTTTTTTTTTTCATTTTTCCAGACTTTGAAACTTGGTCACTTTTTAGTAAGTTTTTGAACAGGGGTACCTACTTTGTGAACTCAACTCCTCCTACAGTTTTCAACCAAAAACCTTGAAACTTCACAGAATGTTTCTATATATATTGAAGGTGTGCACCTGACTTTATGGAAATATTTCAGGATTTTTTCCCCCATTTTTCCAGACTTTGAAACTTAGTTACTTTGTACTGTATATATCAAAAGATTATCAAAGATATGCACCTGACTTAATGGCAACCTGGCCCATTGAGTCTTTGACCCATTTTTAGCTCACCTGACCGAAGGTCATGTGAGCTTATGGCATAGCGCAGCATGTGTATGTGCGTGCGTGCGTGTGTGCGTGCGTCGTTAACACCTATTTTCGACTTCTCCTCTGAAACTACTGGACAGTTTTTAATGAAACTTTGTCAGAAGTATATATGGGCCGGTGCAATTCAGATTTGTTCGTGGCGTTGCTATGGCTACCATAACTAGGTCAAGGTGACCTAGGGGTGCAAAAATCTTAAAAAATCTTCTTCTCCGAAAGTACTGATTGGAGAAAAAATCTGATGTGATATTTGGCTTCTCTAGGGTCTTAAGCCTATAGTTTGTTCATTTTGTGAAATTCGGATAAAAAATAGGTTACGCGTTTTTGCGTTTAATTTTGAAAAAATCGTAACGTAGCTTCAAATTGTTATAACTTGACTATTTGACCAGATAATGACATGGGGTTTTCAGTTTTGACATCTTCCTGTTAGTATCTTCAAAATGAGGTCAAGGTCAATTGTGAAGGTCGTGACCTAATTTTTTTTACCTCTGATTATAATTATAATCTCAAAAACTATAAACTTTTTGTATAGGCATGTATATTAGAGTGTTGTAGGTATCGATACAACAATCATTTTGATGTATAGAAAAAGGTCATGGGTTCAAAGGTCAAGGTCACAGATGTGAAACAATACCGAAATGGTTAATTATCTCGAAAACTATAAACATTTTGTATAGGCATATATATAAGAATGTTGTAGGTATTGATACAACGATCATTTTGCTGTATAGAAAAAGGTCATGGGTTCAAAGGTCAAGGTCACAGATGTGAAACAATACCGAAATGGTTAATTATCTCGAAAACTAAACTTTTTGTATAGGCTTGTATATTAGAATGTTGTAGGTATTGATGCAACGATCATTTTGATGTATAGAAAAAGGTCATGGGTTCAAAGGTCAAGGTCACAGATGTGAAACAATACCGAAATGTTTAATTATCTCGAAATCTATAAACTTTTGTATAGGCATGTATATTAGAATGTTGTAGGTATTGATACAACAATCATTTTGATGTATAGAAAAAGGTCATGGGTTCAAAGGTCAAGGTCACAGATGGGAAACAATACCGAAATGGTTATTTATCTCGAAAACTATAAACTTTTTGTATAGGCATATATATTAGAATGTTGTAGGTATTGATACAACGATCATTTTGATGTATAGAAAAAGGTCATGGGTTCAAAGGTCAAGGTCACATATATAAAACAATACCGAAATGGTTATTTATCTCGAAAACTATAAACTTTTTGTATAGGCTTGTATATTAGAATGTTGTAGGTATTGATACAACGATCATTTTGATGTATAGAAAAACGTCATGGGTTCAAAGGTCAAGGTCACAGATGCAAACAATACCGAAATGGTTAATTATCTCGAAAACTATAAACTTTTTTTATGGGCATGTATATTAGAATGTTGTAGGTATTGATACAACAATCATTTTGATGTATAGAAAAAGGTTATTGGTTTAAAGGTCAAGGTCACAGATGGGAAACAATACCGAAATGTTTAATTATCTCGAAAACTATAAAGTTTTTGTATAGGCATGTATATTAGAATGTTGTAGGTATCGATACAACGATAATTTTGATGTATAGAAAAAGGTCATGGGTTCAAAGGTCAAGGTCACAGATGTGAAACAATACCGAAATGGTTAATTATCTCGAAAACTATAAACGTTTTGTATAGGCTTGTATATTAGAATGTTGTAGGTATTGATACAATGATCATTTTGATGTATAGAAAAGGTCATGGGTTCAAAGGTCACGGTCACATATATAAAACAATACCGAAATGTTTAATTATCTCGAAAACTATAAACTTTTTGTATAGGCTTGTATATAAGAATGTTGTAGGTATTGATACAACAATCATTTTGATGTATAGAAAAAGATTATTGGTTCAAAGGTCAAGTTCACATATGCGAAACAATACCGAAATGTTTTATTATCTCAAAAACTATAAACTTTTTGTATAGGCATGTATATGAGAATGTTGTTGGCATCGATACAACGATCATTTTGATGTATAGAAAAAGGTCATGGGTTCAAAGGTCAAGGTCACAGATGTGAAACAATACTGAAATGGTTAATTATCTTGAAAACTATTAACTTTTTTGTATAGGCATGTATACTAGAATGTTGTAGGTATTGATACAATGGTTATCATGATGTAAAGAAAAAAGTCATTTGGGTTTAGTATTTATGTTTTCTTTAAATCTATCAGCTAGCCATTAGTTATCAGGTGAGCGTATCAGGCCCATGGGCCTCTGTTTACTTGATATGCCCATGACTTATTGTGTGTCATACAATGGTTTTAAGGGTTACTCAGGATCACACAAAAAAATTCAAATCATGAAGAAGAAAAATAACTTGTACAGTACTATACAATCTGGATCCAACCAACCACAAAAACATACTTCATATGTGATCAATGCAAATGAGTTTTCAAAGAAAAGTTGTACATGCATAGAGAGTATATCAATAAGATTTATATAAATTGCTGTTGATTTATTCACAACCAGATTAATTATATTTTCAGCCAAAAAAGAAAGATACTGAGCCATCCACAAGCAAAGAGAGTGAAGATGTACCAGTAGATGATTCTGAAAGCACTTATAAGGTTTGTATATGACTGCTATATGTAATGCGTTTTAATTGCCTGAAATATTGTGTGGTTCTACAAACAGCTCAAAATTTCAATCTTGAAAAGGGCAACCACATATTTATATACCGGTAGTCAAAAGTTGTATTTATTGGATATCAATCTTCTGTCTGCATAGCATGTATAGCGGGAGTGACTTGGTTATCCTACATGTGTAAATGCATGCATATTTACTGTAAGTTGGATTTAAAAAATGTAAGTTTGTATTCCATAACATTTGTATGCCTTATATAGTCAATATATTGTGATACTTATATCATGACATGCCTATATTTGCCCATTGATAAAGAACAGTCTTAATTTGAAAAAATTACCCGGGAATGGGGGGGGGGGGGGGGGGGGATATTAATTTTAAATTTTTAAACCATTAACCTCAATGTTCATTGCAACATAGGCTTCACAGATACATTGTAATTCAATTTCAATTTTGAATTCTTACCAACCATAAACATGAAGATGGGGGATGATATGTATTTTCTAGTACTAGAAGTGTTACACTTATATTTATATTATAGATTGGTGATATAGTGGACGCAAGAGATACCAGTGTTGGTGCATGGTTTGAGGCAAAGATTATCAAAATTACTAAAACTATCTTAGAAGAAAAAACCAGTGAATCTGGCAATGAGGATACAAAAGTAGATAAAAATGTGAAAACTGAAGAAACAAACAATAATTCAGTGGATATTAATCAAAACAGTAATACTGTAGATTCTATGGAAGTAGATGGTGTTAATACTGATAACAGTGACGTGAAAGACGAAAAATGTGACGCTAAAGAGAAAAAATCTGACAGTAAAGACGAAAAATGTGCCATAAATGACGCAAATGTGTTATGTGACAAAGACACTTTACAAGATGATGGATTTACTTATCATATAGTATTTGAAGGGTAAGTTATCATCTTCTTGTAAACTTTAAATGAGTCGCAGAACTTTTTAGGGCATTGGCACCTATAACCCTATGTTTCTTTCATTCTGTTCATTCACTGTAATGTCACTCATAGATCAGAAAAGGCGCTTTTACCTGAAAAAGATATTTATACTTCAATAAGACAATATTTTTGGTTACAAAGAGCTATCATCTCTTGTCCCAAAAAGGGATGGTGACAAGAGTCAAAGTACTGAAAGTTGCCATTGGTTCACACATCTAAAAAGGCTATTAAGATAATGCAAGAGTTGTATGAACTTCTGCTAAAATGCATGAGATTAAATCAGCCTATAATTTATATAAATGCTGAAAGAATTTAGAAAATCAAACATTGGGATAAATTAGCAAATGTTTACTATATATTATGTTTTAGGTACGATGATGATGACCCTGAAAAATTGAAGTGTAAAGACATTAGACCAAGAGCTAGAAATAATTTAAAATTATCAGACATTAAAGAAGGTCAAAAGGTCATGGCTAATTTCAATGTTGATGACCCTGATCAAAGAGGCTTCTGGTATGATTGTGTAATTACCAGTAAACGTGATACAAGGACAATTAAAGAATTAACAGCCACTGTATTTATAGGGTAAGGTTGAATATTGAAAATGGAGGTTTATCTGTTTTCAAGTGGAACGCTAAATGTTGAATATAAGTTTAATATTTTTCTGTGGATAAGAAGTTTTAAGCAGGTAATGTATATTTCTTTTGAAAATTGAAATTTCATTCATCATCCAGTGTTGTAAAATATCTGTAACATTCACATATCACAGTCATGTGATATAAATGAGAAAAACTTGGGTGTACAAGATTAAAGTCATCAATCACAGCTGAAATGTACTTGCATGCATTTTGCAATTTACTATATTGAAAAAGATCAGCTAGACGGGAATGGTCATAATGTGGCATGCACAACTAGGTCTTGTGATGATAAAGTCCACCCACTAAGTTTCAGGAAATTCCAAAAAGTTATTTAGGTAGATGAGCTACAACGTTTGCAGACAGATCGACAACAACAAATACTTCCATCCGTCTGAAATTCTTGTCTGCGCTAATTCTCCAAAACTATAAATCACTATTTCATGAAACTTGGTGCATGGATAGGAGATCACATATCTTTAACCGAAGTTGTTTTGCTCATTTTCTTAGGAGTTATGGCCCTTTGAACATAAGTGCAAATCACAAAAAAGAACCTGCTGGCGTGGGATCCTAATTCACTGAATTTGCTTGTTTATTATGTTTTAATTGTTTTTGCTTGTATTTCAGGCCATCATTAATGCCACTACATGATTGTAAATTATTGTTTTTAAATGAAGTATTTGATATAGAAAAGCCAGGGACTCAGATGAATATGGAAGACGTAGCTAATGATCCATCTGCTTCTCCTGTAAAACGTAGGTATATGTGTTAAACTAGAATGGATTTCATTTACATTAGATGAAAACATTAACATAGATCTACTACTGCTGTTTCCATTCCTGGTAGCCAAAATCGCCAAAAAGTAACCTATTTTAGCAGATTTTGTGGAAAAATACTTTTGAAAGGACTATATTTTCACAAATTTGGAAATTTGGCTACTAATTATTTTAAAGTTGTGGAAACCTAGCTACTGCATGTTTATTTGTTGTTCCAGATGACCTGGTCATGCTTTGAGTGTAATCCTGATAAAGCTCAAAAACTTTACCAGTTCATATTTTAAAAGATCTTCTCCTGAACTACTAGGCCAATTTTAACCAAATTACCATAACATTTGCACAAAACTGTTTTTCCAGTGAATCTGGAATCTCATGGTTTTTGGGTTTGTTTTTTTTTTTTTATTATTATTAATATTCATTTATTTATTTATTTTTTATTTATTTATTTATTTATACCTATGTTGTTGAAAATTAAATTGTAAGAAATTAGCAAATATAATAATAATAATAAACAAAACTGGGATGTTAGGTTTAACATCTCATGGTGTTCTATTAAAATGCCATCTTAATTCTGTCTTCCATAATTTTATATCAATTTAAAGTTTTAAATTAGATTAATCACAATCTTGCTTTTTAACAAAAGTAATCGACAGATTTTAGTAATTGCATATAAAAATGACTTATAACATAATAAAAAGTATCAACAGCAATTCCAGGAATAATTACTAATGTTTGTGAAAAAACAGGGGTGAAGATTAGCAGGGGCCCAGTAGCCAATGGCTACTAAAATTCAGTCTGGGGCCCCTGGTTGTTTACACGGTGTCTTCCCACTTAGCCAACATTTTTAAATTTTCCATTCCCACTCAGCCAACATGGTTAAATAAACATTTAAGATTTCATCTGGAAAGTTTTTGCTATAGTCTTTTTCAGCAAAATTGTTTTGTGGTGCTGAATTTAAGTAGAATATCATTCTAGAATTAGTTCAAAATTAAATATTTTATTATAAAGTTAATGTTAACAATGCAAATAAATAAATAAATATTTGAAATAAATAAAAATATCATTCTTGAATTAGTTCAAAATTAAATATTTTCTAATAAAGTTAATGTTAACAATGCAAATAAATAAATAAATATTTGAAATAATAGATAAATAAATATTTGAAATAAATAGATAAATAGATATTTGAAATAAATAGATAAATAGATATTTGAAATAAATGAAAAATAAATATTTGAAATAAATAAATAAATAAATAAATATTTGAAATATAAATAAATAAATATTAAAATAAATAAATAAATGTTGTGTGGTGCTGAATATTTTTAATAAATATATGTGTCTGTAGAGGTTTGGTCAATTTAGACAATTATATTTTAAGATTTGTAATATTTTTCTTCGCTTTGTTTCAAAAATCTTTAACAATATCTTTCTTTACTGAACACTGAACAAAATATCATACACAATGAATAAATAAACTTACAAACATATCCATAGATGAAAATATTATACATGTATTTATTAAACCTTTAATTCATTTAAATGTAAATATTACCAGTTTTAAAGCAACATTTTAAAATAGTTTGTCCCATTAATTGAAATATGCACGTTTGCCAGTTTCAATATGATAACGATTAAAAAGTAATACAACAAAACGATTAACATGATATAATCTTGTTATTATTATTCTGACTTAAATTTATTATAGCTTTGTTGTGATATTTTTTTTCTCTAAAAACCTGAATTCATGTAACTAAAGCTTTATAACTTCTTAACAACAATTTCACAATTCACTTTATTCACTCAAGCCCACAGGAGGTGGTACATGAGGTAATATATACACAAAATACAAGAATGCGCATGCCTCATACAATACAACATAACAATTATTTACAAACAAGAGAGAGAGAGAGAGAGAGAGAGAGAGAGAGAGAGAGAGAGATTAAAGTCTAATATGGTTTGATGAATTATTTGATAATCCACTTTTCTCAAACATGAAAACAATGCAACATAAAAAATTATTTAAGACTTTCTTTTGCCACATTTTGGTGAAAAAAAGTAAATTTATATCATCTCCTTGTACACAAAATCAAGTTGAATTTTAAAAAAAAACTTAATATGTATGAATTTCTAACATAATTTTATTGATATAGTTTGTAACTCTTTTTAAAATAATTCCACAACTAATTTTAAAAATATATTTATTCAGATTTTGAACTTTTGTATTGATTTTCTGAAACAGACTTTACCCTCACCTGTAATTAATACCTATTGTCTTTGCTAATCCTACAACGAGCACCAATTCCCACTTAGCCAACATTCAAAATCTTACCTATAGGTACAAAATTTCAAAATGTTGGCTAAGTGGGAATGAACCGTTTACACATTTTAGCTATTTATTACTATTAAGAATTCTTTAATGAAGTTAGCTGGGTCCTGAACTCAAGATAGTTAGGATTCATCGGGTTTCATCCCTGAAAAACATTTTTTAAGATTCCTAGGATATTTGGAATGTTACAATATTATGTACATTGTTTATTTTTAGGACAAAATAAACCAGATTGTGATCACTGTAAAGACAATCTCGTAAAAAATGTAAATTCTGTGCTTGTTGTGTATGTGGTGGCAAAAATGATCCAGAAAAACAGATTTTATGTGATGAATGTGATCAAGCTTATCATCTACAGTGTGTAAATCCACCGCTAGATAAAGTTCCCGAGGAGGATGAATGGTGAGGATTAACATTTCTTTTTACTGTTTTAATGTGAAATAGTGATTATGATACAGCTTCTGTAACTCTTCACATAATAATAATAATAATAAATCTTTATTTATAGTAGAGTTTTAAAACATAAAACATACAGTAAGCTCTAGAGAGCTTTTGATCTACATTGTTTTCTCAAACGAGATAAAAGTATAAAACATTATTGCACTTATGTATGTTACAAGTGAGAAAAACATCATTTATTCTATCTTGGTAAAACTAGTTGTAAAATTAAGGTTTCATTCAAAATATGTTTTCGGGGTTAAAACTACACTTCAACGAGGCAACTAAATTTGCCCTCATTCAGCTCAAGATACAACCTATATTAACAGTTGAACTAATATCTGAAATACAGAAGTAGTTGTTAAAAAAAAAACAAAAAAAAACCCTTTAAATCTTTATTACAGGTATTGTCCAGATTGTAAAAATGATGATTCAGAAATTGTGAAAGCAGGTGAAAAATGAAAGAAAGTAAGAAAAAATCTAAAATGGCATCTGCAAGTAGTACAAGTAGTCGGGACTGGGTAAGGTGAGTATTTGTTTATTACTGTAAACCGTGTTTTTTTAGCGGCAGTTTTATTTTAGCGCAATTGGCGATAAGAGTGTCAGCGCTAAAATAAAACTGCCGCTAAATTACAACAACAAAAAAGGTCACTGTACATCGCTGATGTGACTATGAATGGGTATGGACGCACGTTAAATGGTTTATATAGTCAGTGTTAAAATAATAATAGTTCTGAATGACACTGGTATGGCTTCTATCAATATACCCGCGTCTGATAAGTTATTAGGGATTAATTACCCAGACCCGGTAGACTGACCACCGACAAACGGATAAATTAGGAAACACTGGCATAGCTGTTATTTACTAGCCATTGTATGTGATCCGTACAATATGACAAGTCTCCTGTTCAGGTAATTAATTTTAATTTACCAGTAGTTGGCTTCAAACATTAAAGTATTAACAATTATATCAACAAATTAAACCCGTTATGCGAAAATTGTTTATTTTTTCTGTGATGTCGGCAACATAATATAAATCCTAATTATTGACCTCTATAATGATCTAAGCGGCTGTTATCGGGGATACATCGACAGTGTGTCGAACATTTGTATTTTAAAAACAGT